>JBBPCS010000375.1:3209193-3220041 GCA_037974645.1 Hollardia meadi
CAACGTGTTTTCATTGGGGGGGGTGGTCTTTTCCTGGCCGCGGTACGGTAACAAATAGAGTGAGAAACCACCAATGTGTAGCTAAGTTAATAGGGATACCGTAATGTACTAACAGAGTGTCATGAGTTGCTGCAGTTGGTGCTAAGGCTTAAATAAGAGGGCTGTTGGGTCTTGGCAGAGGTATGTGCTCTACTGAGGGCCATTCTAGTTGTTTCAGTATTTCTGCCCGCGTCTATACTGTTTTGGTTCAGTCTCACTGCTCTCATCAGCATTGTTTACACACGCAAGCTGTACATAACTGTGACAGACACAGTTATCAACTATAGCTAGTGAACATAGTAGAGCATTTGGCAGCTAAAGAGACATATATTTCCCTTGAGTTGGTGGAGACCAAAACAGAGCTAAAACAAAAGTGAATGTTGGACTTTGTCAAGTGGCCAGAAACACAACTCCACATAAATGCAAATGTTGCACTCTTTTAGCTGGAAAAGGCCACAGTTTGCTAACAAGTTAGCCAAATCAGCTTCATTGATGTATGTCGGTTTACTACTTTTTTGCTGCCCTCGAGTGGACAAAAATATCCATTATTACAGGTTTATATTACTGTTTTATCTGACAATTTGTGAAAATCTGTGCTTCTCAATACAACTAGTAAACCCAGTCAGTACATTTATTACAACTGTTAAATGTCAACTCAGCAACTTCCTTTCATATTGGCCTTAACTTAACCCATGTGGACCTATGATGAAAAGATGTACGATCAGGTCACATCCTGCATCTGATTGACCTACTGTACATGGAGCGATAGCATCACATCCACCGTCCTCCTGGTCATCCTTTTGAGCAGCGCACTGATTAAGCTTCTACTTGTCACACTGTCTGAGCGCACTGAGCAATTTACATCAAGAGCTTTCTCCTTAATCTATTCTTCTCTAATCTCATTCCTCTCCACAAGCCTTCCTTCCCCTGTCCTCATTTAGATGTGTGCCTCCTGCCAGTGAATGCGGAAGTGTGAGGTGATGAATGAAAAGAGGGTCTGATTAATAATGTCGCAGCCAGATGTTGTAGAAGAATCCCCTCAAATGACAGATTTCACTGTTTTTGTGTGTTGCAGTTCAGAGCCAAACTTTCCCTTTTATCCCTTTATGTTAAAGGTATAGTTTGGCTATTTACTATGAGTTAGAACATTAATGACAATTTAATATCTGTGTGTGTCACCTGTGTTCTGATGACAGAATTTCTGAGATGTTGTAATCAGTCATTGTTATTGGTCAAAAGTGGCTCATTGCTTAAGCTACCCTTTAAACAACATTTTTCACATGTTGTATACGTAAAGAGGGTGACTTTGGAGATATAACAATGCACCTTTGACAGCACTAGGCTATTCTGTTCCCCAGATTAAACTTTAAACCTGCATTAACTGAACTTTTTGGGGGGAGTTCTGCACAACTGTGCACAACTGAGAGGGACTGTAGAATTTGGCGATAATTATAATAATTAACGGGTTTTATTGCCTTATTGCTACTTTTACATTGAGTTTTTATCGTTTTATTTTATGTTATTTTGTTGGTATTTATATCCTTCATAATCAGCGTTGGTTGAATAGGATGGGAGTGCTGTAATCTCTATATGGATGAATAAATTGAACCTTTTAGTCTTTGTGCTAACCTTAGCTAAACATGTCCTGGCACTAGACATTGACACAGAAAGATAAAAGTGAAATCCATTTCTTCCACTTCTTCCCTGTGGAAGATGGCAAATATAGCTATATAAATCAGCTTTAGAGAGATGATTGATGGCCTGAGCCACATACACCACATACAAGATTTATCCACCACGCCGCAAATTCACACTCATTTCACATGCGTTTGTCTCTCACCACAGATTCTGGACGTACGTAATGTCATGGTGGTCGTGTCTCGATGGTATGGAGGTATTTTGTTGGGTCCAGACCGCTTCAAACACATCAACAACTGTGCTAGAAACATCCTGGTAGAGGAAGGATACGCTGCCTCCACGGTGAGACACTTACCGGGTCTCTTATGAATCATTCTGTCATCTTCCACTGACACATCATCAGTCAAATTTTACTGGGCTGTCAGTTTTCCAATGCTGGGAAACACCTGGTGTCTTGTAGTTTGTTTGACCGTTACTCTCATGTTCCTCCTATTATCTGAAAACAAAAAAATACGATTTTTTTTTATTGCCTATTTGACAACCAAAGCAGAGTCCAAAAGTCAGAAGAGAAGAGTGCTTTGTCAGATGGTGTGAAGTTACAGGTTACAGTGAGACGTACTGTAAATCTATTATAATAATATAGTGTCTGTTCGGCTTGCTTTGTGTTTCCACAGTAACTCTTCAGTAGCTGTCACATTAGGGATATTGGTTCATTTGAAGTGTCTGGTTGCCACATTTTGTGGAGATCAAACACTCTCTCCTCGCTTTCAGCAGCCTGAAGTTAGGTCCAGTCTGCTTTGAAGTCGTCTGTGTGTTCTGCAAAGTTCTATTGAAACCACGATTGAACTTTGAGCTGCTGTCACACATAGATTAAAGGTACAGCAAACCTACTCTTACAAGTATCCTACTTCAAAACCCCCCATCAACTCACTGTAAAAATCAACACTTGATTTCAGTCCCACCCTGACAGCAGAGGCTCAGTTCTCCCTGAACTCTATGAAAACTAATTAAAGGCTACCGTCTGTGCATTGAGGGACTTAAATCCTCAGTAGCGCAGCTTGTTTCTAGTTCATCACATTTTCTGTTTGTAACATAGGAATATCAGAACACAGGGGCTTCAATAAAGAGGCCCACAACAGTCAGTGTGGGTCATCTGCCATAACTGGCTGTTTATTAAACCAATATTGGTAAAATTCTAGAGAGATGAAGAAAGGAGGAGGCGGCAGACAGTCGCACTGTGGCTGGGAAGCAAAACATCCACTGGTGGAGCACTGGGAGTATGTTACTTGTGCAAAATATAACACAAATCAAAACACGCTTTAACCAAAAAAAAAACACACTAATAAAAAGGTGCTACCACAAACCATATCACCATCCAAAGTGAGTGAACTCCCAGACCCCCCAAACCACACCCGTGATGACTGGAGGCCACCACCAACCGCAGTACTAGAAAAGAAGAGAAACAGTCTGTAGCTTTAGCTGGGTGACGTAAGCAGCGAGTTTAGCCAAGTTTCACAAGCTCTCTTAGAGTTTAGTCTTATAAGTAAACAGAACAAACTCACAAAATGTCAAAAATAGAAATATTCTTTTAGCTATTTTCGTTACTAAGCAGAAAATTGCAAGCGTACACCTTGTGAATTCAAGGTTCTCTCTCTTCCCGAACTAAGACGAGCTTAATTGCCTTGTTAACTGTAAAACACACTTCACTCAAACAAGACATAAAGGAAATAAAAAATCACCAAAACCATCCTGTTTTTAATTTCCATACTCACCTCTTGTTTGCCCGAAGTAAATCCTCAATTCACAGAGTAAGATGAGAAAATATTCCATTTCTACGTGCCATTTTTGGTTTCTGCTAAAAGCCCAATGCTATCAGGCTGTTCTGCTGTTTTTCCTCTCTCCTGGATCATGTTTGAAATACTGTAGCTGTTCTTCGCGCCTGTCCTCAGAATCAAAAACTGTCAGTACTTCCTCTGTGCGGCGTGTTTATTTACCGTAAAACTTCAATTAAAAGCCGAGTCCCTGTTAAACGCAGGTCCCATTTACAGGTGTAAAGGTGTGGCCACATTTTTGACAAATAAACGCAGGTCCCAATTAGATGGCAGGTCTGGTTTTTATGGACGTTCTTTAAATGTATAAAACGTCTTAAAGCCCACTGGATCGCCCACTTGTACAAAACCAGAAGGTCTCAGTGCTGTTCAACGGGTCAGAGGGAGAGAAAAAGTCACTGAATAACTTCACTAACGCCCAGGTGCCATTAAAACTAAACTCATCACAAACGAAGATATTTATTTACCCTACTTTTATTAATCGGAGCATTCATAATAATCACTCAGCTGAGGGAGGCGCGTAAAAACGGCTTTTGCAACGTGCGCTCTCTCTGCCATTTCCCTTCTTTCTGTGGACTACTACCATGGAATTAAAGCTGAAACTTGTATTTACAACCACGAAAAGCAAGCAGGCTAAGAAACTGAAGTAAGTGACATCTGGGTTTTTTTGTCTGTGTATCGTTCAATCTCCTCCATTTCAGTACCATGGGCCACGCTGCGCCTCATTTCAGCATTTCCCAGCGCCAAACGCCTTCTTTCTTAGGTGTGGGTTTTACAGTAATCATATGCCAAAATATTAAGACACCAAAAATTATTAAACCACATGCCAACACAGCTAATGGGTTGTGCACAAAAGTCACAAACTCCAGGCTTCAGTTACGGCGTGACCTGCACGCGCTTTCTCTTTCTAGCTATCTCTTTTATGAATTATATTTTGAATTCATCCAAACTAGGCAATAAGCGACTTATGAGTCGGCTAACTGTATGTGTTTAATTAGAGACTGTGTAATAGGTAGTCCATGACCTGTCCCATACAGATGCCTGTCCCAAATAAAGGCAGGGTGATTAAAGCTAATAAAAATTGAAGTTTTACGGTTTATCTCCTTACCTCCACAAGTCCATCGTGGGTTAGTCGCTGCTCTGTATGCACAAAAGGACACCGTCATCCATTTTCCGCAAACTAAGATAATACTGGATTAAAAGGATAAAAGCTGCCAGGCAGAGAAAAAACGGTTTAAATTCTGCACAAATGCATCTGGGGATGTACAGAAAACGTGCAGCCTGACTCTCATTACTGAAGCTATGTTACTTTATTCAATGGAGACTATTATTTACTATTTAAAGTGAAGATTTACTGTACGCTAGTTCTTCTGTTCAAATATTGTTCAGTTTTGTGCCAAAAACACATCGAAAGGACCCAAATGCAGACGCCACAGCAAAGCAGGTTCAGTTCAATATTTATTTAATCAATGGCAAATTTACAAGTATCAAGGCAGGCGTGTATTGAAACCAAATCTCAGTCCAGCTGGGCAAACAATTCCAAAATCCAAAACCAAAAACAGAGAGGCAAAAACACAAGGACCACAAGGAATAAGGCACACCAGGAACACGTACAACAAACTGACAAAGACAAAGGGGAAACACACAGACTTAAATACACAAGGAAGGGCAGGTTGACAAGGACCAGGTAAAACTAATCAGGACGGGGCAGACAACCACTGTGGAGGGAAAAGAACAAAGGGAGGAAGTGCAAAGCAGGACAAGATACACGAGGATAGGACTACAAAATAAAACAGGACATAAACTAGAAACTCAGCCAACAAACACAGTGAATATAAACTAGAAACTAAAACCATAAAGCACTGAAACCGAAACCATGACAAATATTTTCTTTTTTCTTCTTTTTTTTATCCGAGATTATTTAAAAAGCTAAAAATAATATTTCCACTGTGTTTCTTTCTGGCAAGCGGTGGGGAGTGAGTTTAGCCACAAAAACTATGTGGTTACGTTTAGGAAAAGATCGGAGACATCCGGTTTCACACGGTTTGCAAAAATATGTGTGAACTGTTGTTGATGGAAGCCCAGCACTTTCTGTTGTCCAAGTAAGAAGCAAAGCACTTTTGGGTCAGTTCCTGAAATGTATTATTTATTATAAACAGTAACAAGGCGACTTCCTGTTGACTAAAATAAACTTTAACCCAGGAGGGGAGGAACATTTTTTAATTGGTAATTGGGGGTACACATAAAGATGAAAGTCTTGGAGACTGACTGGTTTACAGCCCCTTTGCATATGCCATATAAGATATGAAGCAGCTGCATGAATATTAATTTTTTTTCCACATTTGTTGCTATGCTGTATGAAACAGAATTCTCATTTATGCCTTATTTTGGTCCAAGCTGTTAATGTGTCGGGAGATCTACACGCCAGCAGCCTGAATTGTCAGAGCATTAATTAGTGGAGGATGTTTTATAAGAGTACTTAAGAATGCAATGTTTAGTTTGATGCAATTATTGGAATACATTAAACAACAGTATGGTGCGTGCCAATCAGTACATTGTCATTTGCACATTTCAATAAGGCAGGGAAAAGCAGCAGGAGTTCAGGCAGTCAAAAATTGAGTCATGAGCTTCAAAACAGCACTAATATTAAACACGGGAAAAGCTTTGGCAGCAGTAAGTGGAGTGCTAAAGTAAGATAATTATTAGTCTGTTCATTCTCTAATAATTTCCTCTTGTTTCACAGGATGAGTCCGCCAAATCAGGAGCGAAGACCAAAAGACCAAAAAGCAAGAAAACAAAATGAACTCCAAAAGGGAAAAAATAGACTTTTATTAAACACATTGTTTTATCTATGTCAGGGGGTGTCTTAATACCGACAAATGTTTTTGGGGATTGTTTTGCAATTACCAATAATTTATTAATTAAAAGAGGAGAAATTGGTATTTCAGCGAAACTCTTTAACTCTGGAATTGATATTTCATCAGTCTGACTGAAATGAAATGTTTACAGTACGTGTTTTCATTAAAACAACCAGATCTGGACAGAAAATATGAGTCTGACGTCAGCAGAATGTGGTGTTTCTTCATATCCAATCAGTCTCACACTAGGGTTATAGATCTACCAACATAATCGTTGCACAATTGAATTAACAATTTTGTTCAAAAAGGATAGAAATATCACTTTTTTTTTCATCATTTAAATTGTGATGCTCCATTCTGTCTCGATGTTGACGCACTGATTATTTTCCTAATAAGAGTTAATTCGGCTTTCAGCCAATTCCGTGGATGGATGAAATTCTTACCCAATTCTTTCTGCACTTCCAAGAAATATGATAAGACATCACTACTCAACAAAGTGAAGTTTATTGGGATTCACTGACGCAAGATCTCTGTTCCATCCACTTCACGAGTGCTAAATCTTCATCTTTTTCGCAGTTGTGTGTTTTCTTAGAGCATTCACACCACATTGGCTTCTGTAAAATTTTGCCTCACCACTCAGTTTTGGAGTCACTCGATCTCTGGAAAAAGACATGGTCTGCATATTAACCACTCCAGGGTTGGCTTTAGGCAGCAGAGGACTGCTTTCTAAAAATACCCACAGCTCATCTGTGCACTTGTCAGTTTGGTTTTCACCATCCCTACCTGCCAAAGCCGATGTAAAGAAGTTGACTCTCATCTGAGCTTCGAATCTTGAAGGAATAACACGGATAGCTTGCTCCAATAAGGACATTTCATTTGAATGAGAAATGACACACAATAGGCTGAGATTTCCTCTTCCATGTGTACAAAGCTCCCTGCTTATTTCAGCCATTGAGAATAATTACAGCTAATTCACTTACCAGAGTTCTTTCTCCCTGACAAGCTATCATCACACTGAACCCATCATCTCAGCCCTTAATCATGTTTTGTTTTTTTTACAGTGCGCGAAGATCTCAAGGAGCGAAATTCATACTTGAGGCTGAACAGAGTAATTAGCCCACTTAGGAGATTTAGAATTTCATCAATACACTTTTTCCTGCTGTTGATTGTTACAAGACTTCATATAACGTAGGAGAAATTTGTGGCAGCGTGGCTGAAGACTTTCATTGTTGCAGCAAAATCCAAGAATGTAAATATCTTACATAGAATGCATGTATGGATCCGCAAAGTGTTAAATAGCCTATAATAATAATGATAATAATAAATCATGAGATAAAAACAGCAAGTTTAAAATATTTAAATATAAACCAATGGAAATGTCAAATGAATTAATTCAAGAAATGATTTAAACTCAACACATTATTATCGAATGTTATAACATTTACATTATTTTCATATTGAGTTTTATTTGCGTTTATTTTGAATTCATTACAGAATGTTTGAATGTACAACATGTTTACAGCCTGAGACAAAAAGGCTTTGGTCTCTATAGGTAATTGACACTTGTTTAAACTATATTAAGGCTTAAGTAATGCGTAATTAGGCGTACTTTGAGGGACCGCTTGCCGCTAGCTGTCAGCTTTAGGCTTTGACCACCTCTCGGTCATCTTTGTGGAGTGTTGCTGCCTTTTGGAGAATTTTCCATGCAAATATTGGACAAATAATATGGCTGTACAGTGAAGTACTAACAAATAGTCTAAAAAGTCGGTTCTCCACCTCTTTGTCCACTTTCGGATTAGCTGGGACTTATGTTGAGTCAGGCACCACCAAGATGGTGACAATGCTATCAAGATGTGATACCACCTATGGGCGACTTCACCGAGGCTATGTCCACATTTTATACGGCCTATGATTTTATTCCTTAATGGCATTTCCTCCAGTTTTTTTCTTCCAATTTCTGTCTCTTTTCATGAAAGTCGTCTGGATAAACTGTAAAGATAGTGGCTCTTGACAGGATCTAAGCTTGACAACTCTGTCATGGAAAGTGACACTGAAATAAAATGTGTCACTGGGGAAAAGGCTAGTATGAAAGAAAAAAAAAACTTTAGTAAAACGCTATTAGGAAATAGGCCTACGTTGTTTTGAAAATAAGAATTAAATATAATTTCATAATGTGTTGCGTTTCAATTATATATTGTATCTTAAATTATTTCAACATTTGGTTAATTTAGATATTTACCCAATGTATTCATATGCTTATTTCATGTCTTATCTATTGATTTAATATTGAACGTTCCCTAAATAACTGGGGAATTTACTAATTGATTTATGAGCTAGGCCTGTAACCTTGTAGAAACAAAGGAAGTAGAGGATTTCTGATGTCTTCAGGCTTTCTTCGACTTGTTGTCAGTATGACCTTGGAATAACATGACTGACTGACTGAACCTGATATTCTGGTGTAGCATAAATAGGCCTATCTTTCTGATGATGACTGCCTCAGATCAATTCATCTCAGTCTGCTTCATGCGTCTGGATCACTTCACCTTTTGTTTGCGGACTTCAGCATTTGAGCACCTGCTGGATGGACAAAGAAGCAAAAGGTGAAGTCCACAGAAATCACCAGAGTAAAACCGGAATGTGTCCTACCTCCAAAATCAAAGCATTTGAACGCGCTTTGTCTCTCACATAGCACCCACACATGCAAGGGGATTTTCAGGGATTGTTGCTGTGTTTTTGATGTTTTTCATCCGGCGAACAACTAGCATATTGTTGTGGTTTAAGGTACATATAGACATTTCAACTATCAATTCAATTGTGGCTTCCCTTTAGGCTACAATTTGGCTTTGAAAACCATATTCTGTAAGGGAATATGTTGAGAAATCAGTCACTGTAATTCAACGCATTACAATTGCTTCAAAAATGCACATTTTAAAAATGCTAATGTTATTAACATATGGTATCATTCACCTATCTCAAAAAGGTTGCCGTAATACTTTTATTTTGAAAAGATGAGCGGATATAGCGCTTATTTTCTACACCGGCAGTTTTACATCGGGTAACAAAAGCTGCGGTGCGCTCCGCGGTACCCGCACATGCAGCACCGTTAATAACCCAGCTGACCAGAGAGGAGAGAGCACCCAGAGGATCTACAGTTATTATTATTATTATTATTATTATTATTATTATTATTATTATTATTATTATTATTATTATTATTATTTTAAAAAAAGAGTTCGTTTCAATCTGTCTCTCCTAATCACAGAACTCCTCCGGGGGGTAAAGAAATGGAAGATTTTGGAAAAGTATTTTCATTCAATCACAGGTCTTCAGTCATGCTTGACTCCTTGGTAAAGTGGACCGGAACGTTTGCGCGCCTAATTGGACTTGCTCGTTGTTCCTGTGCGTGAAATGAAAAGGGTCTACAATGACTTTGCCTTTGAATTAACTATGGGCGCGCACATCCTGGAGTCCAACTCCAGCGGCAACTTGACTCGTGCGGTGTCTGAGGCTGGGACTGTCCTCCCGGGCTACCTGGCGGTGATCTTATCGGTCCTCATGGTGACTCTGGTTGTCGTTGTGGTGGCTGGAAACGCGCTGGTCATCATGGCTTTTGTTGTGGATAAAACCCTGAGAATTCAGAGCAACTACTTCTTCCTGAACCTTGCTATATCTGATTTTCTCGTGGGTGAGCTGGTACCTTTACTCCATCATCTCTTCTGTCAGTTCACTCAAATTTGGTTTTTGTTCCTCCCTGTGAATGAAATCCCACTAAAAGGCTATTTCTGCACGCCCCAAACACATTGTAATTTCCCTACAGTGTAATTAAAGTGGGTCACTATTGTTCACTGGTGAGTTTACAGAAACCTCACCATCCTTTCTGCTCCATTCATTCATCACATTACCATGGAGTATTGTGTATAGTTAGATTCCACTATTTTATTTTTGTGAGGCATTCACACCCGCCTCATTGTGCTGCCCTTATCTGCAGCGGTAGACACACCTTCTCTTCAATGAAACAATGCAGACTGCTCTTATTGCTAAAATCCCTTTCACTTAACCTCTGCAGGGGTCTGCGTTGGTGACAAGCTGGCAGATTTAACCAGCAATTTTTCTGTCACATCTAATGGGTGTCACATTCAGACTGCCAGAAGGGTCTGGAGAGGTGTGAGTGTTGAATCATCATGCAGTGTGCGTGTGCGTGCCTGTGTTCCAGGTGCCTTCTGCATCCCGGTGTACATCCCGTACAACCTGACAGGCCGGTGGATGCTGGGTAAGGGTCTCTGCAAGGTGTGGCTGGTCATGGACTACCTGCTCTGCACCGCCTCAGTCTTCAACATTGTCCTCATTAGTTATGACCGTTTCCTGTCCGTGACAAGAGCAGTAAGTACAGGCTGCAGAGGCGCTCATCACACACACACACACACCCACACACACACACACACACACACACACACACACACACACACACACACACACACACACAC
>JBBPCS010000375.1:3227414-3254845 GCA_037974645.1 Hollardia meadi
AGAGAATGATCTGTCTGACAGGTAGGAGCGAAACCAGGCCAGGGCAGTGTCCTTAATGCCAACAAACTGTTCTAGGCGGCATAAGAGGATGTCATGGTCAACCGTGTCAAATGCGGACATCAGTGAGGTGAGGTACCTGTGCAGAGCCCAAAGGATACTAAAAGACAACACCCACCCCAACTGCAGCCTGTTCACCCTACTGCCATCTGGCAAAAGATACAATACCACCTGACTACGAAGCAGCTTCTTTCCTCAGGCTGTGAGACTCCTGAACTCATCCTCTGCACTGTAACACTGAGGTTGCACATATGGACATACTTTCTGGGTATATACATTTAAAGGTCTACTTTATATGTTTATAAGTAACAGTGTTTATTGTTTTATTGAAAGAAAGAGAAGTTTTATTGAAAGAAATGCCAAAATCAAACACAGGTGACAAGTTGCTTTACAATATTAAACATGCTGAAGTTGATATGTAACAATTATAACAATTAACGTATCCTTATTGTAAGCTAACATAAAGTTAAGTGACTGTCCAGATAATAAATTAAGCTAACAGAACAAAAAGATGAACATTTTTATTAAAAATAATCATTATTCTTCTCATTATTATCATTTAGTAGTCCTAAATTATCAACTTTAAAGTGTTAAATCTGTTTCATGACACTAATGTAACAGACATATGACATACCGTTACACGATAACTCTATAATATAATATAATATAATATAATATATACTAAACACTATAATTCTAATTTTAAAATATAATTTATGGCAAAAAATGTGTGACTCAAATTGTAAATTAGCATTTATTTCCAAAATTATACATAAAATTACATCATGGATGTGTGGCTTCTGTTCAACAATATGGCGGCGTCTTAATGCATTGCTCCAACAGAGAGATGAAGTGCATCCTTTGTTATATGTTTTGTTTTTGTTGTTGTCAATTTTAAAGATAATTTTGCAAGTAAGGAAAGTCAGAATTTGTTGTAAAGATGGTAAAGTACCATTTAGTTTTGTGCAAAAACGGTTCAGTGAACTACATCTCATGTCTCACACAATTAACGTCACCAACACCAACATGGCCGTCACTTACTTTTGAGTATGTTCTTATATATGTTTACAGTTTAGTTAACTTTGGCTTTATTGACTTCCAAAATTAGTTTTTACAACAGAAATCGATAAACATATGTGTAATCATAAAATTGTTTGTCTCTCACCATTAACTACCATACATATTTTTTCTGAAATATAATAAATAATTATTATAAATAAATATAATAATTCTCCAGAGCGCCTGCACCCACTACGCTCTCCATTTTATGGTCAGCAGATGTGTCTTCTTGCCTTGAGTCCTCGGTATTCTCTTGAATTTGGCTTTTTAAACCGCTGAATGCTCCGTAACTATTGGCAACCAAACATTCAGACACCAGCACCAGACACAAACTGTTTTATAATATTACATCAATAAAACACCAGACTCTAGGACATATTTTTAATTTCAGTAAGTTTTAATGATATTTGCAGCAGTATTTGGAGAAATAAAATAATTCTTACTGTCAACATATGGCAAATAAATAAATATATCATATTAATAAATAAAAAACTTGATCTCAGTGTAGCCATAATATCCAAACTCTGCAACTACTATGGGACTTGAGAAAATCATTTCTTTTACACTTGAGTATATTGTAGAACCTTGTCACGAGGTGTCACCTTATAGGTTTGCATTGAATATAAAAGTTCTGTTTATTCAAATGTGAAATCCCACAAGTGACACTTTTTTCTGAGATGTTTCATGATTAGCTGTCTCTCTGTGGTCATTGGTCACGTTGGAATTCTCACACAAAATACAGCAGTCCTTCAGTTTCATATTTTTTTAAAATAAATTTAAAGACTAGCTTTCCATACAAATGTCATGGAAAAATAGAGTCAGTGCCTATAGTGTATGGAGAAAATAATGACAATGTCTTTATTCAGTGCCAAACCAAAGTGCTTCTTTTTTTTGTATAACTATAGAGCGGTGTTGCTTTTTTCCGCCACAGTGATGTCGGCCACACCGTGTACCTGTGTGAGCTGCTTACAGTCCAGCGAAGCCAGTAATTTCCTCGGTCCAGGCAGAGAGGGGACAAAGTGTTCAGTCAGAGACACGGAGGCAAGGCTGCCAATATCTCTGCGGGAAGGACAGGAAATGACAGTGATAATCGCAAAAGATCAAAAGAGGAGGGTTTTTTTTAAAAAGGCCACAATATAAACAAAATTATTCCTCCTCACCCATAATTAATCTTTCGAGCAGTTACAAGCCCGAGTCCTTCCACGTGGAATATGACTGCTTTCAGCACCTGTGGTAGTGGGTTAGTAAACGAAATCTCTGCCGACATCTTCTCCCCTACCACGGCCTTTCCGATTGGCTGTGTGAGAGACGAACAAAGCAGGAAAACAAAATCAGATCTGAATTCATATTTTAATCTTCCTTCAGTAATATTTTCCTAATGAATTGTTTGGTTTACCTTTATGATGAGGTCTGGGGTCCTGAGCCGGAAACTGTACTGAGTGGCCAGGACCTGCTGTGTTTCTTTGACTCTGCCTGACAGTGTCAGCATCAGGGCGGCCTGGTCTATCAGTTGGTCCTTGTAGTCTTTGTACTCCAGGGTCCACTCCAAAATCTTTACTGTAGACAAAAGATACAGGAAAAGAATGTAACAAGTGTATTTTCATCTTTGTCACCCTACAATTAAATCTTCAAATCCCTTTATAAGTTCTTCTTTGATAGTGAGTGTTGAGATGTGGTAAAATATATTTAACTGTATAGTATTTTGTTGAGTAAAATTGTTAAAGCAATAGTTCAGCATTTTATTATTGTTTCGACATCTTATTTGCTTATCTTATCTTACTTGAGAGATGAGAAGATCTCTACCACTCTCAAATGTGTGCGGGAAACGTAAAGCTACCAGCAGCAGTCACTTAGCTTAGCACAAAGAGTGGAAGAGCCGGACTCTGTCCAAAGCTAACAATATCAGCCCATCTGCACCTCCAAGGCATGCTATTTCTAGTTTTATCCATATGGAAACTGAAGTGTAAAAGTAGAAAGGGAGCACTAATTCTTTATTAGTACGTTTAGCCTTTGCAAGAACGTTAGAATTACTCTCTTGCAAGGAAGCAAATAATCGTATTTCCGAAAAATGTCAAAGTCTTCCTTTAAGCAGGATTAAATAGTGTTGTTCCATGTTGCTATTTTTTGCCGTTTGCAGACGTTTCTACCAAGCAAATACAAGCACAGATGTACTGTTTTGAAATTCTGTTTGATTGTGAGAAGTCTTTTCATGCTACAACTCCTGTGCTGACACATGTAGGTTATGATAACATCGAACTCTTGGTGCAAGACCTACTTTTGCTTCCTGACTAAGAAGCCCCACTCACCCTCATTGGGCAGGATGTCCACGTCTGTCCTGTCCTTTCTGACTGTTGCCTTGTGGACACCGGTGTAGTACATGACTGCCACCTGGCTGTGCAGGATGACTTTACGCAGCTCTGAGCTACTGTTTTCCAACATGATGGTCAACTCAGCGTCTCGTCCCATTTTAGGACCTTCACCATCCATGGTCACTTCTACAGAGATGTCCTCTGCTGTGGAAGAGGAAAAGGCCTCTGCTTTGGAGCCATAACTACATGCTGTTTCCACAGCAATGCGTTCCGCCTCTGTGCCTGAGAGTGACCACAAATGTTGAGATAAATTAATAAAGTGCAGTGTGAGTTCTGTGAGTTTTTGTGATCTCCGTTAAGTGAGCGTTTCAGTGTGTGCAATCTGTCTGATGATACCTTCAGGGTGTTTGTAAAGGTGTGTGATATCAACGCGTTCATCAGAGCCAACAGCCTTTGTGCTGATGAAGTGGCCCACTGTCTTTTTCTCACTGTAGATTTGAGTGAAGGTCCCATCTGTGTTCTTCTGCCAGTAGATTTTATCACTATTAACCTGGGGGAGCAAGAGACAGAGCAAGTTTTAAAATTAAGCTCTGAACAGATGGGGAACGTCACGCATCTTTTGAGGTACGCCATATGGCTCATTATTAGCACACAGTGCACACACACACTCTGTCAACAAAAAGCAGCAACCGAGGGATCGGTTGTTCACTCGTCTGTGGGGAAAAACTGTGTTTTAGAGCATCCGTTCTCAACCAGTAGGCCATGGCCCACTGGTGGGCCTCAGAGCACCATTCATGGGATGAGGAGGCAGTTGAACTGTTAATGGTTAAATCAAATGTTCTTTTTTTCCCAGTAATTTACAGTGCTAGTTTTTTGTATCCAAATGTGCTTAATTTAAAAAATCACATTGAAAAAATGCCTAGTTAAAATTTCAATGAGCATTTCCGTTTGAATATCACCACACCACTCAGGACACATCATCAGGTAGAGACAAATGCGTTTTTCCAATCTTAGCTAGCTAACACTCCATGAGTCCGTTTTGGAATAAAACGTAAATGTAATGTGTCAAATTTGTTTCTGCAGCCAACATTTATTTTCTTGTTTTCTTTCTTTTCTTTATTTGGGAAGATGATCTGCTGAAATTTGGCCCTTCAGTTACAAAAGGTTGACAACCCCTGTTTTAGAGGTTGTTCTCCTACATCACTTCTGAATTCTTTGCAATTCCTGCAACTTTATGGAAGTGCACAACAGAATTTCTGGAGTGCTCTTTTAAGGTTAGTTATAGGTTCCACAAACCTCGGCGAACACAAACGGAGAGTCATGTTTGAGGTAGACCTGACCGTTGCGGACAGTGGCGAGAGAAGCGGGGCCACAGCGGAAGGTGCCCTGGCTCGTCTCCTGAGGTGTGGAGTCGACAGCTTGCCAGCCTCCATTACCTGGAGGCAAGTCTGGACGAGCCATCCAGCAGTCGTTCCACACGTGGAAGTTCCTTCAGGAAGAGGACTTGAAGGTCAGGCTTAGAGTGATACACGTCATGATGGGGGAGCATCATAATGTTGGTGACCAGACATACCAGATAGAGTCGGCGTTGAGATAATCTATAGGCTCCAGGTTCTCGTCTAGGTATACATCCGTCGTCAAGGAGACATCTGTGTCATGAGCTGAGCTGTAGTTGGTCACAGTTCGACTGGGAATGCCTAAACACCGTAAAACTGAAAAGAAGATAATGTCATAAGGCATTAGGGGTCAATATCTGTTTGACATTTACTTGTCGCACACCTATACAAGCACACGTCACGTGTGATGTAAAAAATGCTAACCTGTAGTGGCTACACCAGCAAAGATCCAGCACTGGCCGTACTTAACAGGGGTACCGCTGTTTTTATGGTATTCTTTCAGGATTTCCACACTTCCGCTCCAAATTGTTGGACTAGTTCCACTTGAGTAGTCTCCTGACCAGTTTCCCTCCAGGACACCACCGTCATCAGGGGAGTTGATCTGGATAAATGAAGAAGAAGGTATTGTTTTGTTTTTCATATAAGGCGTAAACTCAGTTTCCAGAGTGTTTCACCATCTTAGTGTAGTGTAGCAGTGTGCTAACATTTGCTAATTAGCACTAAACACAAAGCATTGCTGACACGGATGGGAACGTCAGTTACACACATACTGTATTTGGTCATAAACCAAACAAAAGGACAAATAAAATAATAATAATTTTGACCTGATGATGGTGCTAGATGAAAAGTCAGGGGATCGCAAAAGTTATTACAACTCACCCTGAAGGAAACATGATTGTTTGTACCAAATTTCATGACAATACATACATAGATGTTGAGACAAACATCACCAAAATCATTAGACTTCACCTTCTCAGGACCACAAATTTCTGTACAAAGTTTTGTGCATATCTGTCTCACAGACATTGAGATATTTCACAGGATGACTGAAAACTTTGACCTGCTGGTGGCTCTAAAGGAAGTTTGAGGATCACGTCAATGGGATTCATCCTCTGGGCACCATGAATGTCTGTCTTTTTCATGGCAATTCAATCAAATCCAATTTAGGGACTTTACAGATATGGACCATCCATTAGACTGTGAAAGTAGGGCACATTTAAGCATTGATTTCTTTCTAAATGTTCCATCTTGCATTACTGCTCAAATAGGACACATTCGAATCCATCACCTAGAATGCTACTGTATCCTGCTGGACCACTGCCATGATATGTGTAAACTGCTAGTGGTAATATGGTACTGAGCAAGGGTTTTATCTGGTCACTGTACACATTATGAAGAGAAATAGGTGTAGGTGTCAGGTGTAGAACAATAGCTAACAGGCTCACCATGGCTGAGATGATTCGCACCACATTAACCGTGTCTCCCCAACCAGACGGAGGGGTTCCACTTTTTTCTAGGACAAAGAGGCATGCAGCCAGAATCCCATCATCAAGCTGAAACAGAGAAAACACAGGAAGGGTGGAGAGAACCAGTCAGTTTCTACCGCTCAGTCTATTCACCAAACACTGGGGGATCACACTACACACTTACCTGCCCATAGTTCCATGTCCGCACTCCAATTTGATTCTGTGTGCCGTAGTAGATCCGTCCGACGTCGTTCAGGACATACTCCTGCCTCTCCTCTTCAGAATCCATGAACACTGCGTCATCTGAGAGAGAATAAAATGTGGAACAACTTTTCCTCTTTTTTTTTTTCACCCCAATTTTATGGGATTTTTTTGGGGCAATAACAAATGTTGCATCTGCAGCATGTCCCTGTTTGTTTGTGCTAAAACCAATATAGGCAAAATAACACACTTCCTGCAATAAGTATCCATTTAGTAAAGTTTTTTTTGATTTTTTTTGTTTTTTGAATTTGCCTTAAGTTGTCCTATTAATTATTTTAGAGGTCATTGTATGAAAGTGGGAATATCAAATTTTGCCCCTTTTATGGGATATTTTCTTAAAGTAATAGTTAAAACTTTTTTGGAACATACAACTTATTTTCTTTCTCATGGAGAACAAGATGAGGAGGTCAATACCTCCTCTCTGGTAAATATAGGGCTGCAGCCGGCAGCTGATTAGCTTAGCTTAAGCACAAAGACTGGAAACAGTAGGAAATACAGTAGCTAGTGTAGAAATGCAAAATTAAAATGTGCAGTTTTCCTCGTTGTTGTTGTTTTTGCCTATTTCTTATCTCCGAGTAGTGCAGCAGAAAATTACTGCTCTTCTGTACGCTTAAACAAGTTCACAAGATCAACTGTAACTGTAGCCCTATATTGAACGGACAAGAGTCGATCTTCTCATTTAACTTGCTGCCAGAAAGCAAATAGCAAATTTACCAAAATGAGGAACAATAAATGACCACAGACTTTAATGAACCTCACTATGCACTTTCACCAAATTTTTTGTTCACTGCTTGGCTTTACATGATACTGTATTGCAAAAATGTTTCTGTACCTTTACACCAGGGGTTGAACAACATGTAGATGTCATTAGCTGGCTCATGTGTGGAAACGGTCCGGCCGCTTGCGCAACTTGTTTCCACCGTGAGTTGATATCGGCCAATGATGGCCGTGGGTGGAGAATTCACTGACAGCTTGATTCTGTTGCCGTCCTGTTTCACAACAGCAGCCTCCCAACGATCATCCTCCAAGTCCTCCAACAAAGGCATGATGACATGGGTTCCTTTTGACACTGCTGGCAGTGGCCCTGAGGAAGTGAAATGAGATACACATCACCCACATGTGAAGGACAACATCATGTGGAAACTATTGCTGACTGTTCGTGTCATGCCCAAACAGTTCAGTTCAGGGGTTTTTTTTCACCACCAATCCACTTTCCTTAGTCTAAGCCACACCTGCATTCCTTCCTTGTGTAGTAAGAATGATTAAACAAACACCAAATAGAATTAATCCTGAATGCACTGCCCTGAAAAGGTTTGCAGCAGCTTGCTGTTCAGCTTAAAGTTACTGCACTGTGTCTGTCATCAATACTGATGTCTAAGGTGCAGAAGTAATATCACAATAATGGCCAGATTTCCATGAAGTTTACTGTGCACATTTATACTCTCCGGAGGAAAGAGCCCTTAGGCTAATATATAATAAGTTTTGGTTTTTTTTCTATCTTGCAGAAAGTTTGTAGAAGTTTGATACAATTCTCATATATGTCCAGATAATATAGGACAGGAAGTTAGTTGTCCTGGCCAAGAAATGGTCAGGCACATACAGTAACCCCTGTAAAATAACAATTTGACATCGTTTTTTTTTTTCTAAATGATGTATATTTGTTCTCCCAGGGGGGATAAACCCTGTTGTTTCCATTGACATCAGGGTGTTTTATCTACCACAGCCTCAAAAAAAAAAACTTCACATTTTCAGCCCTGCAACAGGCAATACTGAATATGAATATCAAAACTGTCAGTGTGTGGCACAATCTCCTGCTCATTTTCATTCTGTGAGGTGTTATGAAAATTGCAGCCTCCCTGAGTCCTTAGAACAGCTTCAGACTGCAAAGCATAAAGTCATAGCATTCAACCGTCATTGACTTTCACTTGAATTTTGAAAACAACCATCTGTGTTGTTTTCGATTGGGCTGTGATTAGCTTGATGCCGTGGGGCCCACATCTCAGAATACAGCGTTTGGACTGAGTACAGTGCACTGTTGGCACAGTTGAAAACAGTCTGAACTGAGATCTGAGCAGAAAAATGGCACTTTTGCTGGTTTTTCAGCTGTTTTTTAAAGTAAATATCTACCATTTGGAGAGTGGTGACATAATTTATAAAAGACATTTATAAAACATGGCTTTATCTGCAGTTGTTATTGTCCTCTAGTGTATTGCTGGCATGACAGATGGCTTTTTTAGATTATTGGATCACAATGCATAATCAGTGTTATTTTGATTTTTGTTATTACTTGACATTTTGGATTAAAATATGCATTTTTCCCCTCATAGAAACAATATAGAATAGAAAGCATTATTTTCATGACCTCCGCCAAGGAGGTTATGTTTTCACCCCTGTCTGTTGGTTGGTTGGTTGTGGTTGTTTGTGTGCAGGATCATGCAAAAACTACTGGATGGATTTCAACGAAACTTGGTGGGACGATGGAGAATGGGCCAAGGACATCGTTAACATTGCGAGATAGTTTGTTTTTTGATATTTTCATGAATTTCTCAGCGAATAATGCATGGATCTTGATGAGAAAATTCAGGCATATGTAGGAGGTGGGTATCTATGAGGGTGGCTTGATTCAGCTTAATTTAAGGGGACTGTTGGGCCTTGGCGGAGCTATGTGCTCCACTGAGTGCCATTTTAACACTTGTAATAGCAAAAGTTGCTATTTTGGACTTGTGAAATAGCAACATTCATTAAACCATCAAGGACATTTTACATTGCTAATATGTATGCACATCCTTTCTGTAAAAGGGACATTGCAATTGTTCTACTCAAGCTTCACTTGTTATCACACACAGCTATAATTGTAGGATCTATATTTGTCTGTGTCCTCTGCCTGACAGCACCCAAAACAAAGAGAGCGGGAGCAGAGAAAGAGATGAACACTGGGTAAACATTTGGTGGGCTGAGGCTCAGACAGTTGGTAGTGGCAGCACTGGTGATAAACTGGATTTTTATTTAGAGCAGGACTGAGGACACAGCATCTGTATAACACTCCCCATGGAGCAGAGCAACCGTTACCATAGCAATAGTGTCCAAAATTCGCTGCCTCCCTCCCTATCTATCTACAAATCTATCTCACATGCAAAATCAATGTACTCCACACACATGAGCAGCCAAATGACCAGTTTAAGACATTAGCATAAAAGCAAAACTTCTGGCTGGTACATCATGTTTCCTCCCACAGCCCTCAACCCATCACCTTCCTCTCTTTCTCGTGACTGCCAAGAAAAGAGGGAACGCTTAATTATCATGTGCAGGGTTTCATAGAGGGTCAGGAAAGCATGTGAGTGCAGCCAGGCTAGATTGCATCCATCCAGTTTCACACTTGGCCTGTTTAGATTAGAGGGCAGTCATGAGGGGAATTTATATAAACTGTCTGAATTAGTATTCGTGGTGTCTGTTTAAATCCATAAAGCATGAACACCTGGAGAGGGTTGTAGAGGTGAACTGCAGTGTTCAAATTCCTAATCAGGAAGCACTTAACAGTTTCTGTCGGGGACTAACCTGTTTTAAGTTCAAGGTGAAGTTTGTCGCCGTTGGGGTTAAAAGGTCGAGACAGGGTAATCCACATCCGGAAATTCTGTCCTCTGCGAATAATGAAGTCCTCACTTTGGTAGAGATTTGTGTGGTGCTCTGTTCTGTTCTCCCCTGATTTGCTTTTCATCAGGTCTATTGATCGCACTTTGAGGAGGAGTTCTGCAAAAACAGAAACATGAGAGTGAAGTCAATCATGTGCTTGGCATTTACTTTGATGATTAATACAACTGTGAGCTCCCCCAAGATGCTAGTTACCATCAAGCTCATTGTCACCAGTCACAGCTGGCTCCTCGCCGTTTGGCTCATCCTCCTTATCTTGGTCATCAATCCCTGTGACCAAAGTGTCTGTGATGTCACTGTCGTTTGGCTTGGGACAGCAACATGGGCAGACCTTACGCAGCCACCGCCGACATGCATTTTCTGTCTCGGCATTGTTCTCTTCTGGCTCTCCCTTGTCTTCCTCTGTGCCTTCCCCAAATCCGAGAGTGACAGATGCAAACCGACCCACTGCAGATCTGTCTCTGAGTGACCGTGTCTCTACAGGCATCCTGAGGTAAAGGCGAAAAATAATGAAGCAATCTTGGGGCTTTTTACTGATTATGCATCGGTCATCATATTTCCCTTTTTATCGTGTTCAACACACATCGGATGGTTCTGACGCTTTCTTGTTATCTTAAAATGAATCCATTTACTTCAGACAGGGAAGATAAAGGCTGACAGTCACATTATGGCTCCTACACGACAACAGAGAATAACAATGAGACCTTTATGATTTGAGTCCTTCATGTATTGGCAAATGAGCAATATCTATAATAATGTTTATCCCTCTCATATGATGCACTATCATCATCCAATTGATTTGATTTGATTGATTCTAAACTGTATTATATGAATATATTTATTATGTCAACGTGAATATTGGTACAATAATGTTTTGATCAAACTACCAGTGTTAAAATCGGTTTGATCAAGTTTAAATTTGTGCTACCACTTGTAGAGAAGATGGACAATAAAGCCAATAATACACTACCTTAGTTAATTTAGTCAATTTTAATTTCAAATAGTCAATTTTAATCACTCATACATTACCTGAAGCACTTTCAGCATTGAGCATTATCTATTTCAACTTCATTAAGTTTCTAAACTATACTTCACCATTTATCCATTACTTTAGCTTTCTATTTTAACCATCTATTTGTAGCTATTTGTTTCTTTCAAGATTTTTTTTTTTCACTTTGTTAGGACAATAGAGGTAGAGAGGAAACAGTGAGATAGAATTATTCTAAATAATTTGATCAACTAAGGCTGCTTAACAAAGAATAAATCATACAATTACATTGAATTGCTCATTTTCGTTCTGTAAACAGAGAATTATCACTTGTGGCATCAGGTAGGCAACTCTCTCTCTCCATCAGGACACATCTGGAGCAGATTCACGGATTCGCTGATTTAAAGTGTGATTTTTTTTCAAGTCACTTAAAGCATCCAGGAGGTTTTCTCTGGAGGAAATGTTATTCTTTCTTTGTCACCTCTTGGCGAAGATTTTCTCAGGCAAACCGAATCGAAAATGAATGCACGCTTGCAAAAACTTGCCGGACAAGATGCTTCAAATTCAGATTTTTGTCTCTCATTTGTTCGCCTCACTCCGACTTGACTTTCATCTTCCGAGTAGCAATTCCACCTTTTAAGATATGCTACAAAACCACTGAAAGCCCTTCCCACACACACACACACACACACACACACCCACATACACATTTTTACATGTGCTCCAAACAGGCCCAGGTGACGCAATAGCAAGACTGACAATGAGTTAATTCCATGTTCACATGCCAGTAAAGTTGCGACTGTGAGTAATAAATCACATAAATAACAGACTGTAGTGAGAGGAACACCTACTCCCAGGTCTGGATTGTGTGTCATTACTGCTGACAGATGAGGAAGATTAACAAAAAGTAGAGCTGAGGCTGATGTGAATGTCATTGGTTTTGCATTGCTGATTAGTGCCATTTGCTAATTAGCAACTAGAGCTGCAACAAGTAGGCGATTAATTGACTAGTCAATCGACGGAAAATCAATCGGTAGTCCTAACTATTCGGATAACAAACCAGTTGGTTAAGGTAATAATTTTTTGTTAAATGTGAGGATTTGAAGGTATTCTTTGACCAAATGATAAATTGTTTGAGTAGATAGCTGGTAGATTAATACTGAAAAGATGATTAAAATTATTAGCCTTACTAGGATTAAACACAACATACAGTCGAGGCTGATAGGGATGCGATTCGTTTTACAGACCTGATGCAAGATGAAACGTTTGGAGACCACCAAACTGATTACAATTCATCCTGAGGGGGGACATGAATATCTGTACCACATTTCATGTCTATCCATCCAATAGCTGTTGAGACAACCCGAAATGTCAACCTCATGGTGGCGCTAGAGAAAAAGTTAATGGATCACCAATGTCAGTAGGATTCATCCTCTGAGAACTGTGAATGTTTACATTTTTTCATGGTAATCCATAGTTGTTGAGATATTTCAGTCTGGTAGTGGTCGACCAACCAATGTTTCCATCTAATGCCGCAAGCAATTCAGCTAAATGTATTTCTGTTTTAGATTTCCACTCGTTTTTTTTATTTCAAAAATTCTAAGTGGGAAGCCTCAGTAGGTTGTGAAAGTTTACAGCATGGTGGGCCCTCACAAACTTTTGAAATGTGAAAATGAAATCCATAAAATCGTCTGCCTTAGTGCCAAAAATCTGAGGTTAGAAGAGAAACACTGCATGGACTTGTGCTCCATATGGTTGAGATTACGGTCTATTTGCAGGGTATCTAACATTAAAAACAGTCTAAAAAATCCAATGAGTTCATTAAGAAATAGCGCTGAGTGAACTCTTGACATGAGTAAGGAAAAAAATACAGCAACGCTTTGTCTCCTTTTCCTCGAAGTGAGAGTTAATGAGAGTTAATTTACAGAAAAGTTGTCAATGTCAATAAATTAACTACTGTTAACATAAAAAAATAAAATCAAAAATCAAGGGCCTAACTAGGAGGCTGTATACAAACAAAGCTACATATGAAACAGCTGCTTCAAACTCACTCAGTGTAATGGAAGAAGAAACGCAACAGTGCAGGCTGGAGGAGGAAATCTTCGGATCGCTGTGCCTCTGTGTTTCACAGACAAGCTCCAAGTTAAGACCTCCTTGAAATACTCGGGCTAAGACAGTGAGGACACGCCTTCCTGCTGCACAGACAGCAGTCTGCCAAAGACAACAACTGAAATAATTTTGGTCGAGGGCCAAGCAACCAGGTTAATCAACATTTATTCAATGTTAAGCAACTGATGTGTGACATTTCTGATTATTCCTTTATTATTGTAACGATTTATTTCAAGTCATCTCTTTATGACTGTAGACGAGTAACCTCCAACTTGGTAGGATGCGAGTATAGTCATGGTAGTATTGGGGTCTAACCCTCTTTAGGCTTGTGTACCATCCTTGTCCTGAACTCATTCGTTTATATACACTCATTCATTAATCTGTAGGAAGGTTAATACAAACCACTCCGATACAAAATATATTCAGGTACATATACAGTACAAGAGGGGGAAAAAAGGACACAAAAAAGGATACAATACCAGGACCCTTGAAGTGAAGCAGCTAAATGGAATTCAGCCCAGTGTTTGTTTTTGTTTCATTATTTACACCAGTGTTGTTCCTACTGTGACATGTCAGAATGGCTCCATCACAATGGCAGTTTGCTCACCCACCGTGTGGGAGGGTCCACACCTTGCACATAGAAATATGTCTGTCTGCTTTTGTGTAAAGTGTGATACATGTCATGAGCTGGATGACTGAATAATCAGTTATCCTCACAGACTGGTCGAGTTGGTTTTCGCTGAGTTTCTCAACAGTACGGTGGGTCAACTCTGAACAGAAGCAGCCGAACTATATTGCGTGATTTAGAGGGAGACTGAACAAGTGTCAGGTCCCGATAGGAGTATTATATAAGCAATTTTGTGATGCCACTGGAAACGGAGGAAGCAAATTAAAGGCAGGAATATCATTACACCTAACAAATATTATTGTAGGCTAATAATGACAAGAAATGCCAGTTTGTTCAAAGCTTTGGTTTATGACCAGACATCTACAAAAACTGGCATTCCCATCAGCCTCAGCTGTACTTTGTCTAGTGCTCATTAGCAAGGGTTGACCAGCTAACATGCTAAACGAAGATGGCGAAGAAGGTAAATATTACCTGTGAAACATCAGCATGTTTTAGCATTATCACTGTGAATGTAGGCTACAACCCCCAATTTTAAAAAAAATGGGACCAGAATGCAATCATTTGCAATTTAACTGTTTACCAACAACAGTTTTCCGAAGTGTTCCTGAGCCCATGCAGTGATATCCTTTATTCAATCATGTGTTTCACAACACGTCAACCTCGGCCCATCCTTGCTTGTGAAGGACTGAGCCTTTCTGGGATTCTCCTTTCATACCCAACAATGATACTAATATATTATTACCTGTTACTTTGTCTGAAACAATGTTTGGGTGGGTTTTATGGGTCAAAGAACATCCACATGAATACCAGGTACCAGGGTTTTCCACTGGAACGTTCTACTGTACGATCAATGTCATTCACGTCATCTGACAGTGGTTTTAATGTTGTGGCTGATCGGTGTATTTACAAAGATCAATTAAGTTGAGAAGGTAAAACATTAAATATATTGTCTCTGTACTGCTGTCTAGTATATGTCAAAAAGAAGTAGTATATTATCACATTATGTTTTGTTTTACACAGCATTCCAACTTGTTATGAATCAGGGTTGTATCAGCATACAGCATTTAATTCAAGGTAGGCCTACTGATGTGCCGAGGTACAACCTCACAGACCTTTGGCTGTAGACTCTTAGTGTTTCTTCTCTACAGGTGACAAATCTGAGTTTCCTAATCAAGTAAATGATTTGAGGGAAACTGCAAATGAAATTATTTTTATGGTGTTGTTCCTTTATTGAGCGGAAAGGTGTGGCACTTGGCTTTGGTTAGACACTCCCAAATGACAGTTTTCCAACATCAGAGTGGGTTGATTTTGAACAATCATCAACTTGATATATTGCAAAGTTGAATTCATCACATGAGAAAGGCAAACAAATTAATGAAGAAAGTATTTATGTATTTAGAAGCTGAATCAGGTGACACACCTGGCACACCTTTTTAAAGCGCCTCATGACTGGGTTTGGGATTAAGGTGCATTCAGGAAAGCCTGTAGGTCTGATTTTTCTTTGACAATAGAAAACAAAACATAAGAAGCTTTTTGGTAGGTAGTGACACAATGTGTGCTGTTTTATTACTGGTTCTGTGACTTACTGTGCAACAGTATAGTGTCATATATTAAATACTTTAGAAACTTTTAAAAAAAAAATGTGAATGAGAACTATGTGATGCTCTGAACATTAGTTTGAAGCTTTCCTTTGAATTTCAACCGTTTTAAAGCTCATAGAAGCAATAAGCCAGAATTGCTGCATGCCAGTCCATACAGTCAATTTACTCCATTATCAGTGTTTCTGCATGCACTTGTGTTTGTTGTAATAAGGA
This sequence comes from Hollardia meadi, assembly GCA_037974645.1. Taxonomy (NCBI): domain Eukaryota; kingdom Metazoa; phylum Chordata; class Actinopteri; order Tetraodontiformes; family Triacanthodidae; genus Hollardia; species Hollardia meadi. The sequence goes on from JBBPCS010000375.1 coordinate 3,243,151, forward strand.
TGTCCGCACGCACACGCAATTAAAGAAATGCAACATTGGTTATTATGCACTCACACATGCACACAAATCCAGACATTTCGATGAAGGTGTTAGGGAGGTTTCTGACATATTCTCTGAAGCATCAGGCTTTCAGATCCGCAGGGGGATGACGTGATTGACGTTCTCCCAAACAAGTGGAGGACAGACGGAGTCACAAGACACTTGAAAAACATCCACTTGCTCTTTCACAAACCAACACGCCTGAGAATGTGAAGGACAAGCAAGCGACGGCACGACGGTGATTCCTCTTCAGAGCAGGACGTCTGTGACTGAGGGCAGCAGCTCGGCTAACTCTGCCTCGATGTTGGCCATCTGACTGACAGGGTTGCCACGGAGATCAAGGCGCTTCAGCTTGGGGCAGGAGGCCAGCGGCTGAAGATCTGCCAATCTGGAGATTTCTGTGCGTTCGGGTTAATGAAAAATCCTTCCTGTGTGCTGCGCTGAGTAACTTTAGTAGCAATGACCAGAATCAGATCAGACATACTTGCAACAGTAACGCAACAGTTAGATCCACATGTCGAATATGACACTGGCGTATTAATTAATTTTTCTAAATATAAAACTTGAGAGGCCTAAATTTACATTAGACAGGCATGCACTGAAACTGTAATGCAACTAAAAAAAAAACTAAAAAAACACATGAATTCCTCTCAAGTGTATCAGATGAAGTGAAGATGAAGGGGTAGGAGTCTGTGGCGATAATGTGTTGTGTCTCTTCCCTTCTTAATCATGTTGTTCACTCACTGTGGAATTGCGGCGCTGATTTTATTTACTAAGTAATTCAGGTGCAAACAAAATATTCGTGCATCGAGCTGGGGACTCTTAATGCCACATTTTTCTGAACTCTGTAAACACCATCGTTGTGTGCTGTGCCTCTTTTACATCACACTCTTCACTCACCATCAGCTGCTTGCACTCTTTAGTGGGGGTTGATTCACACATTTCTTGAGTCACTAGTACACTGGAAGAGGAATGTACAGATATAATATACATGATGATGACACTGATGCTACAGGAGTGACACAGACACAGAACAGCACATTCTCAGATTTAAGGATACTGTTATTCCTCAAGAGGATTTCCTCCAGTTTGGGAAGGTGATACACTCCTTCCAGGTTTTCTATGGAGTTGTCATCAGCCTCCAAGACCTGAAAGCGTGAAGAAGTCATTTTAATCATGTTGCAGAAAAAGAAGTAGTCAATATTTTTGCTCCTGTAAACTACCAATTGTGGAGCACACAAAGAAGTAAAGAAACACTCTCCTTGTAGGACAGATAAATGGATTTGAGTGTATCACCTCCAGGCACTGCAACATGGCGAACTGAGGAGGCAGCCGCTGCAGCTGATTAGAGGACAGATTGATATGGGTAACCAATAACAGCTGGTCCAGGTGGCATAAGGTGGTCAGGTTCTATTAGAAAAAAAGAAAACGGGAGAAAACTTTTCAGAACGTCCATTTATGGCAGGAGGGTCAAAAATAACTTTGTGATAAGCAAATAGAATTTTTTTTTTTTTTTTTTAATTCTGAACCGACCTTGTCAGAAATACTGAAGACGCGCACTTCAGCATACTCCATTTTTAGGATGGTGTTTTCAATCATAAACTTACTGCACAGGTCACTGTAATATGCGGAACGCATGGAATCTACTTCCTGAAGGAGAAAACAAGAGCCTTCAGTCAGCGATCTATGTCATCTGATCATGTTATCTGATCAGTGCCATGCACTCTGCACAGTCGGTACTTACTTTCAGTGTTTGGAAATGAGCGAGAGTCTCCTTTTCATATCCCAGAGGGTCTAGCGCCCTCATCAGGAGTATAATGGTGAGTAAGCACCCTGCCAAGGCAAGCAGCAGCAAACTTTATTATTATGTATTTATGTGAAGAACAGGGAGCCATGTGTACGTAACGCATTTAAAACCACTTACACTTATTGAGCGGCTCCAGTTCTTGTAGCTGGTTGCATGATTGCAGCTCCGACTGTAACACTGAGGTCTTCTCTACTGAGAGTTCACTCCTACAGAGAAAGAGCACACTCAGTTTTCACTCCTTAAAAAAAATCCCTACAATGTGCTGCCATTGCTCCAAAGACGATACCTGAAAAGCTCCTGATCCGTAGCAGAGTCCCGACACCAACTCTCACTTCGGCCTTTGGAAGTTTAAAGTTCACAGTGTAAGGAAGCTGGAGTAAATGTACATTAGTGCAGTTCATGCAAAGATGCACAATATGGATCACCTGTGTACAGAGCACAGTCTCTGTGAGTGTGCTTTTCAGTCCAGTGCACGGTCAGATTGTGTTCGTTTATGATGTCGCTTATCGTTCCAGGAGGGAGATCGCAGATCTGAGCCGGTGTTAAGGTTAAACGAGGACAAAATGTCCACAAGTGAACAGGAAGAGTTTGATTCCAACATAAATTAGCCACCTTTGAACGAAACCCACGCAGGCCCACAGCGTGGGTGTGCATAGTAAGTCCATGGCTCATTTCCATGCCTATACAGCAGAGTAACAGAGCTGGGCAGTAGGGCTAAATATAACATCCTTGGCAGAATGGCAAAACAGTCATTTAGACAAACTAGGCTTTAATAAATTTATTTTGATTTGCACAGACCAGGAAATGTTTCAATCAAAGGGCAATATGATTTATTTTGCTTAACTTTTGAAAATAAAATTGTTTCAATTTTACCTGAAGAAAAAAAAGAATTAAGATACAGATTTATCAGTAAGTGACATGTAAAGAATGACAAGAACATTATTATCATTAACAATGTCTGTGGCTATGACCAGCCATTTGAAAAGGATACCCAGACAGGGCTGTGTTTAAAGCGTGGGTGGACACTCCTCCACTCCACTCTCTGGGGCTGACCGTCGAGCACCAGCAGCAGGCCGACAGACTGCGCCTATCAGAACGGAGGCAGGAAGAGGGGTCTCGATGTAAAACCAGGGTACCATATGGACACCACATTACGGTTAGTTACACACAAACTCAATACTGAGTTCACTTACTGAGTCGAGTTAAAAATTCCTCACAGTCGGCACCGCAGCAGTCAGTGTGAATTAAATTAGGTACATACTATTTTAAAAACTATTAAAATATAAATTCAGAACATAACATAGCAAAAAACTATAATTACCACCTCACGGTTGTGTGCCTCGCACACCAGTGAAGTTGCAGTTTACATCCATGTCTGTCCACACTCATAATATATGTAGTGACTGATGGAGAGCTTGGTCACATGGTGCAATGACAATCACCTGAAGCTCAATATCAGCAGAACCAAAGAGCTTGTTCTGGACTACAATGCTTCAAATATGGATGTTGCAGCAGCACAGAAGATCTAAACAATCAGCACAGTTTGTGTGAAATTTTGTCATAATTTGCAAATGAATTCTTGAGTTTTGAATAAAAATTTGTTTAATAGGTCAGTTACCTTGACCTTTGAACACCAAAATCTAATCAGTTCATCCTTTAGTCCAAGAGGACATTTGAAGAAATTCCCTCTTAGCCTTCCTGAGATATCACGTTCACGAGCGTGGGACTGATGTGAGGTCACTCACGAGTCAATTATGACATTGTGTCAAGAGTCAGAGCGTATATTTACGCTTCATGTCCATTTTCTATTTTTTGTTATTGTTTTTTGGCACATAACTACAGTGACTGCATGCTGGGCTCACAGCTCTGACAAAATGCAGGTAACCTACACTCAATAATGTGCCTGAACGCATCCTGTTTAGACAGAGATGGAGCACTGAAGCTGCTGATGCTGCTGTGTAAAAGTGCTGCTCACACTATGCCTCCTGTGTGATTAATTTCTGTAACATATACCGGAAGGTAAAACAACCCACTGAGTACAGAAGTGTCATTCTTTTTATTGTAATAAAATCTGAAAATAATTTTTTTTTAAAAAGAAGCTGCTTCAAAGAAAATAGTAAACATTGTAATGCTACCAGTTGTTAATGTTTTTTAAGGTCAGTGCGTTATGTTTCTTGTGAGGAGACATACGCTTTCAGTGTTCTGTGAAGGAACAAAGAAGTGAAGGAAGTGTTTTGGTTGCATTTTGAGATCAACTGTTACGCTGAGCTGCATGTTGGTAAAGAGAACAGTGTGTAGAGTTTTGAAAAAGTGAACTCAGCATTGAGAGATGTGTGTGACCACAAAACTGTCAGAATAATAAAGCTTCATTTCATAAACACAAGTGAAGATGCTCACATTAACAGGCCTAGAGAAGGCAACAGCCACTCTCTCCTCATCCCGACTGACATACACACAACTTATCATCTCCTCGCGTTCCGCTGTTAAAAAGACAGAAGATTTAGGCTTGTGCAACTCATGTTTGATAAATTACGAAGTAAACATTTGCATGCATGCATGCGCGCACAGAAAAACCTGTATGTACTTTCATACATATTTGTACCTACAGCCACAATTACAGATGGACATACCTCTGCCTAGCAACCAGCGATAGTAGAACCAAGCACTCTGGTCGTTGGGATCAGTGAAGAAAGCATTCTGTACAAGCTCATATTCTATAAAAAAAAAGATGCTAAATGTGTTTAATTGCACATTAGACATCCCTTCCAATGTACTACAATTTATACTCATTGTAAAGCCTCACACTGCCCCCTGTCTGTCGCTATTATGTATTGCTCACTACACAACCTGGCCATTCATTTGCAGAGTTTTTGTTACCTTTGAGGAGTTGCTCCTCACAGACGCGATGAGAATGGGTTTGTGGAGAAGGTGGAGGGGACGACCGGTGAGGCTCGTGGCACGGTGACGGGGGCTCAGGAGACTCTGGGTGGAGCAGCGGCAATAAGGTGCTGCGATAGTGCCAGCTTGAGTAGTTGGAGAAGTTGGAGCCAATCAGACGATCGGTAAACCCCAACTCCTGATCCACGGGCACACCAGACATCTTCACAACCATCCGGCGATAATCCCAGCAATGGACTGGTTGAGATGGGAGAATATGGTGTGAGAAAATGAAAATGCAGAATTATCCAAATCTCTACGGCTCATTTTCAATTACTCACAGTTGCGGTCATCCAGGCTGAGGCAGCGATCACACAGGCTCAGTTCTCTGGCCCAGTCTGGTCGAGGCAAGCGGGCTGAGACCCAACCGCGGTGGTGCCAGCTGCCGTACGACTTTGGGTTTACCTTCAGGCAAGACTCCAGAAATGACAGCTCTGCCTCATAAACCTTTTGTACTTCATCCTCATCCCTGGAGCAGATTTCAAGAAACAAAAACATAAATCTCCTGTCATATCTCAGGTGAACTACCATCCAATGAATTGTATACTGAAAATCTATAGTAGACGTCAGAACTGGTAATGAACTAACTTGACTGTCTCCAGATGCAGTAGGATCTCTCTTCTGTAGTTCCAGAGGGTTGCGAAGTCAGGATTGGATGACAGTAGCTGCTGGGTCAGCTGAAGAGCCTCATCATCCCAGATACCCTCCTTCCTCTGCCATATAGGACAAAGTGAGAGGTGTGAGGCAAATACAAAGAGTGACAAATTGGCAGGCAGGTAGACGTACACAGGAACAGCACATAAAAACAGACACGAATAAATAGGCACGACTTAGTCACTGAAACTGTTCAGTAGCATGAATGGTAGCTGAATGGTGTATGTGTATTTTACTCAAAATTACTGCAATGTGTGTTAAGGTAATGAAGGAGCATGTCACCCAATGGATGGGGTGACATGCATCCTGACAATGTAGGATGGTAAGCTATGTGAGGCTTCAGCTACACAGGTAATACTTGTAATTGTTGGTTCTTGTTTTATCATGGGATTTTAGGAATGTAGAATACCACCAGCCTTATCATGTTAAATCAATGACGTTAAATCACTGTCTTTCTAAAGAACCTTAGAAAAACAGGCATCTCGTGCAGCCACGTATATTTTCAGTTTCTTCTCCCGCTCCTTTCTTTTCTCCTCCTCCTGCTGTGCTGTAGATTTAATTTTCACTCGGCCATGCTGTCAAAAGCAAAAGAAAGGAAGAAAGAAAAGTGCAGTTCACTATGCTGGTAAAAGGTTATTATAAATAATTGATTACATTATTTATATACAATATGAACACTGTATCAAAGCAGTGGATCTGCCTCCAATTCAAAAGGAATGGAGTAAATGATAAATCTCTTACCATCCTTTCTGGTTGTGATGGAGACTTCCCCAAAAAATCTGTTCAGAATGGAAAATGAGGGATGATACTCAAGGTTAGGCCTGACTGACGTTTACATGACACAGACGCACAAAGAGCCGACAAACAGGCGCGAAAGTTATGATAAGTCAACATTGTAAGTTCAGTCACTAGACGATCATCGGTGTATCCATATTCAGCCCTCAGTAGAGTTAAAACACCAAAGACAAACAGCATTAAGTCTGAAGTTAGCTAGCTAATTAGCTCCGCGCTCACTAAACAACACTGGGCTGGGCTCATTCACAGCTCATTCAAACCGGCGCACAATAACAGCAACCTGCGACAGAAAATTCATCTTCATTAAAGATGAGCACTGAACGCCGCATCGTTTTCCCCACAACAACCCTCACCTGTGCTTTGTACTTGGCTCGTTAAACCCTTTTTTCAGAATGCAGTTTGATTTGTCATGACAGTATCAGGATTGCTACCGACTACAATTTCACTTCCGTTTCACTTCCGTCTCGTGAAATGACGTCACGTAGACTGACCGCGGTGTTTTGCGGCTCTCTAGTGGAGAAAACGACAAACGGCAGCGTGTAAAAAGTACCCATAATTCATACTTAAGTAAAAGGAAAGATATCGTGCTAAGATATTACTTTAGTAGAAAAGTGACCCATATCACCCATATGAAAAGTACTTGAGTAAATGACCAAAAATGTAGCCTATCAAAAGTAGAAGTAAAATTAAATAGGCCTACTATACAAGGGATCGACAGATTATTGGCCTGGTTGATTATCAGAGCCAATATTCTGCATTTTTTGTGATTATTTGAATAATTATTTTTTTTAAATCCAATTGATGATGAAAAAAAAATAATTAGAAATGTGCTTTGGTTACAATGCAGCATGCAATGTTAAAAGTAATTGGTAACTAAAGTTATACAAATAAATGTAGAAGAGTAAAAAGTACAATATTTGCCTCTAAAATACTGGAGTGGAAGAATAAAGTAGCAGAAAATGGAAATACTCAAGTACAGTACAAGTACCTCAAAATCCTACTTAAGTTCAGTACTTGGGTAAAAGCACACATGGACACATATGGTATGAATGCCCTATTGTCATTTTAATGACTTTAATTAGGGCCCAAGCACTGGCTGGTGCAAGGATGCTATTGTATTTCATATATTTATTGCATATTATTACTATTATTATTATTTGCATTATAATGACAATGGCATTATAATGGCAATGAACATAAATAACGAAAATGGCTATTGTTAGTACTCACAGCTGTCAAGCTAGCACTGTCTCTGCCATTCTTATGCTATTAGCTCACAATATATCTGCCTAGCCTTGTAGAAGATTCGCAATGAGCGCATTGGCAGAGTGCACGCGGGTAGGTAGGTACGTAGGTAGATGGGCAGGTAGGCCATTCAATGATTTCATTTGAGCTGAATGAAATGATTGGATGGGTTTATTACATGTCTGTAGGCTCATAGCGACAGACCTTGATGATGCTAAAAAGTGAAGCTTTTGAGTTGTAATGGAGTGTTGACAGTGTTGTCGTGGTAATGCAATTCATTTGCATGTACTGTACATTATGAAAGAAGAAACTGTTGTAACTTGACTCCACATTGTCAGATCTTTCTTAATAGCATCAAATAAATAATTAAAACCGAACTTTTGAGAGAAATTAACATTTGAACATACATCAGGGTGATAAGAACTACTTAAAATGACATAACCGTCTTTGAGAAAAATGTATTTGATGTGTACTTACTTTTATTTTGGCCCATGTCCTATCTGATAACGTTGAGGGCCACGATTTATGACCTATGCTGCAGCCAGCCACCAGGGGGCGATCAAGATGTTTTGGCTTCACTTTTGGGAGCTGTCATGTCCTTCATCTTTATATACAGTCAATGGTCTGGAAGGAAGGCAGGCCAGTCTAGTCGGTACTCTTTCACTACAGAGCCACGCTGTTGTAACGCATGCAGAATGTGGCTTGGCATCATCCAGATGGAACACATGGGACAGCCCAGAAAAAGATGTTATCTGGATGGCAGCATCTGTTCCTCCAAAACCTGTATGTACTTCTGTATTAATGGTGCCTTCATAGATGTGCAAGTTACCTATGCCATGGGCACTAACACACCCTCATATCATTACAGATGCTGGCTTTTGAACTTTTGGCTGGTAACAATTTGGACGGTTCTTTTCCTCTACAGGACATGACGTCCATGATTTCACGAGGATTCCACTATGTTTAACATACTGTGTTTTTGGCTTAGCATCATAAATTTATTGTAGTCAGGGTCTTAATTCCTCTCCACATGCTTTGGAGCTTTTACTGCTACAGGGTCATCTCCCATAAAACTTTTTTTTGTTTGTTTCAAAAACCATTTTGTGCCACTGCAACCAAGGGAACATCAGCTAGCTGTGGCAGACATTAGCTAGTCATGGGTGTCGGGTGATATTTAAACTTAACTGGTCATTCAGTTCAGTTCAGTTCATCTTTATTGCCAGACTCAGAGTCCAAAATACATGCACAGAAAAAAAAACAGACAAGATATAAAACATACACACATAAAAGACAATGAATTATGAAAGACAATCATACCAATGTTTCCACATGAATGACCGATAGCATACTGCACTACACCTAGGGCTTGACAGCAGCATGACAACAGCATTCTGTGAACCGTTCAATCTGCAAATTAATTTATAGATCAGGTTTCGCAGGAGAGCCTGAAAAGTGCTGACTCCTGCATTGCAGAATGATTCACTTGCACTACAGCACCTAGGTTTCTGTAACAGTATCCTCATACAGTCAAGCAACCTGAAGTTTCTGCATGCTGGCCTTCTTAAACTTTATCCACAAAGGGGCAGTATGAAGGGGAGTGCAATATGCTTTAAAAAGATTTATCTTGACATGGTCTGAGCACATGTGAAATTTTCTTGCCAACATGTTAGCTTGGGCATATAATGTATGACACTGCCTGTACATGTCATCATCATCAGACATTTGATCTGTAATGAGGTGACCCAGGTATTTAGTTTTATTACAAACAGGTAGCACTTGCCCTGACAAATAAAAATCTGGAAAATGGAGATCCTTGTCTCCTTTAGTTCTACATATCAATACAGCACTCTTTTTGGCATTATAGTTCACATCATATTCATTGAAATTAATTATGCATTTTAATTTGATGTTATTTTATTTATATGAATTCTTGAGCACATTTAGATATAAAAATCGGAGCATTCACAGTACCACTGCCTCCACAGCCCACTGGATTATGCTTGGAGGCCCAGCAGTGGGGCTCGGCCCACTTGTTGAGAAAAGCTGCACTAGCTAAAGGCGTGAAATTGCTTTTTAGCCCAACCCTGAACACAATGAATTACAATAATCTAACCAAGAGGAAATAAAGGTATGAATCACCTTCTTGAGATTCTAGAGAGAGAAAACACGTTCTATATATGGCTTTCACATTACATGGTAAAGTCTTTTGCATTTGTAGAGGCAGTGATGAGGTGTTCCTGCTAATTATGCATTGAGAAATGTACTAAACTGTTGGACTATTGCCAAGCTTTTCACAATGTGGCGAACCTTGCCCCATCCTGCTTGTGAACGACTGAGCCTTTTCGAGGACTATTTGTCATGAAACAGGAAGGTGTTTTGAGGGGCTACGGAGGCTTGAAAACTGATGAAACGTGGCACACAGATCAGAAGGTGTGTTGTGCTGCTTGCCATGGGTCTTGGGCTTATAGTGTGGTAAAGGGGCTCAATAGTGCCCCCTAAAATTCTCTACTGGACTCTATGGGTACTACTCTCCAATCACGATCACATGTTCGCCCACTGAAATGTACATAAACGTAGCTGGCCAATCAGGACTAGCCTACTCAAATACGTGGATGCACCAATGTATATAAGGCCATGTATACACCACCAACCATCCTGCCACCTCTTCAGCGATCGGTGCAGGAGCAGGCCCGATGTTAGAGGGCTCTGCCTGTGCTTATAGAACAAGGGTTACAATAACGTAACCTTCCATTCTATCTCACACAGGCTCCGTCCTCTACTGGACTCTATGGTCACAGTGGGTGGAGCCCGATAAATAACCGCCCTGTTGCAACCAACATCGGCCCACCACACCCACAGCCCACCTACTTCCTATTTCAGTCATCACTGAGAGTAAGTGGGGGAAGACCGCGGCCTGACCCCAAATATCTGGCCTAGACCGCTATGGCTATAACCCTCAGGTGTCAACACACAATCAATGCCCTGTAGACCCTATGCCCCGAGTAATCCAGGAAACACAGGGACATGTGGTCACACACAATGCCCAGAGACAAAGGGGTTCAGGTGCAGAGCACCCGACACCTATACACCCCACCTGTGTCACCCCCACGAGCGCTGACCCTGATAAGGAGCCTGACATATCCAAGAGGTAGAGGTAGAACTGCATACACTCAACATTGCATGTTGCATGCGCTTCTTGGACAGGGCCTTTCCACAAACTCCATCCCCAAAGCAAACGAACAACTGCTCTGTGCGTTTGATGGGGGCTGTGCATTCAACAGGGTAAAGCAGATGCAGTTTTGCCAAAGTTGCTGGCCCAAGGTGGGTGGGGAGCCTATCACCCCTCCTTCCTGGGACAGGGCCCCCCAGAACTGGGGGACCTAGGCACTGATCGGCGGTCCATAACTACCAGGATGAATAACAACTGCTCCAGCGTCACTATCTTCAACAGGGGAGAAATGAGGTGAAGCGGCAGGAAGGCCTATAGAAATTCCCTCGGCCAGCGTGCATGAGCGAATGCATTCACCCCCAGGGTAGGATCGTCCTGCAGCGATAGGGAGAACCAACATGGACAGTGGGTGCTGTAGACATAGACATATTTTCCCCAAAGATAGTTTCTGTTATTGTAGGTAGTTCTCATCACACTGAGGTATGTTCAAGTGTTCATTTTTCTGATAAGTTTGGTTTTAATTAGTTATTTGATGCTATAAAACGTGTGTGAAACGTCATGATTGACAGCTGAGCTGCACTCACAATTGAGTCAGGCTTGTATATCACAGCACTCGTATCCCGGATATTTTGGCTTCATTTTTGTACAGTGGGAGGAAGTGGAGACCTGTCGTCCATCTTTATGAAAATGCATTGTTCACATGGTAATGTGTAGACATACAATATACAGTAAATGACAATATAAAAGAGTCTATGTTCATCATCATGGGAAACCTATTAGTATATGATGCCGTATTTCATTGTTAATTCTGCTTGTTTGTAAAGAGTTTAGACTTCATAACTTCTATGTTTCATCAGTAAGTCAAATTTATTCCTTAGTGTCTGTAAAGTGTTACCTTATCCATGTAACAGTTACAGATGCTGATGAATGTAGGAAGCACAAAACCGAATTATGGAAGCTAGTGACAGTTGGTAGAGACATTTAATTGAGTGAAAATGCCAAAACAACAAGCAGGACACTGCAGGGAATTGAACCCCATCCCAGAGAAC
>JBBPCS010000375.1:3258047-3282623 GCA_037974645.1 Hollardia meadi
CTCTCTCTCTCTCTCTCTCTCTCTCTCTCTCTCTCTCTCTCTCTCTCTCTCTCTCTCACACACACACACACACACTTCTTATCCATCCAATCATCTATACACTCTGTTTGCATGACAGAGCACTTCTTATTCCTCTTATTGGTTTACTTGTCACAAAGAGTGCTTCTCAGCCACAGTTGCAAAATGTCGTCTGTGGTTCTGAAGAGAGCTTTTTATGGTGGGAAGTGTAGGGGACTAAATCCAGGGGATCCAGGGACTAAAATTCAGGATATCAATTGAATGGTATCAATAAAAGTGCGATGCGAAATCACTACAGTGTGCCTGTAAATACTTGTCTGTATTTACAACATATGTTTTATTTTCTCTCCAAAACTATGGACTCACTTTGCAGAGACTTTCCACAGAAGATGTCAGCTGCTCTTTCAGAGAACCCTGCCTCTGTCATCCACTCGCTCAACTTGGCCCACAACTCACTGGACAACCAAGGTACGACGAAACGCCAGCGTCATGTCCCTCTGTAGCTGCTTCCAACTCATTCTGTAACTCATTTTTCTACCTCTTGTGTGCCCTTATGCTGCAGGTGTGTCCAACTTAATCCAGCAGGTGTGTCGCCTCAGCAAGGGACTTCGTCTCCTCAACCTCTCAAAGACCTCCCTCACCTCCAAAGGTTTGGGCCCTCCCTCTCCAATTTCCTTCCCTCGCTTTCTATCTAATCTAATTCATGTCAGTCATGTCAAAAAAGAGAGGATTTTAAGGATTTCCTACAATGCAAGACAGTAAGTCGTGAAAATCAGGTGGAAATTAGTAAAATAACAACTGTGGCAGTTGTTATAAAGCTGCAGCTGACCTGGATCCGATACTCAGCATTTTTCCTATTATCCGTATCAGTTATTAATTATTTTGTCAGATAAAATTTAGAAATAATTTTTGATAATAGTAGTAATATCTACTAGTATTTATATGTTGTATAAATAATCAGAAGCTGCAAAGAAGATCTTTATTTTTACTGCAGTTCCAAATATCAGTTATCAGACTCCTTGATAATTAATAATAAATAACATCCCTGTCCATCCCAAATATTGACTTAATGTATGATGGCTTGTGCTGCCCTGCAGGCAGCGTGCTTCCTGTTACTGTCTCAGCTTACCTTGTACCCAGCGGAGAATTTAAATATTACATCCACTGATACCTGCTGCTGCAGATGTGTATGAATAATGTAAGGACACAAAATGTTTTGAGTCTTCTCTGTCTTTTAATATTATACAACAACCCCTCCTCCTCCTCCTGTCTCTCTTTTTTCCTTTTATCCATCTCTCTCTCTCTCTCTCTCTCTCTCTCAGGAGTGGTGTCTCTCTCTCAGGCTCTGTGCTCCAGCGATGAGTACTCCAACTCTCTCCTGCACCTGGACCTGAGCAAGAACCCCGGGGTCCTGTCGGGGGAGGATGCCTCGGTCAGAAAGCACAACCCATCTGGAAACAAAAGCACACACTGCGCTATTTGTATGCCACTTTACAACCCAAATATGCCGTCTCTTGTCTTTTTTCTGAACTTCTCTTTGCAGAACTTGTATCTCTTCTTGTCTCAGCCCAACTGCCTGGTCCATCTGGATCTGTCAGGCACAGACTGCTCTGTGGACTCAGTGAGTGTCAATACTCAGTGTGTATTTAGTGGCAGAGGACCATCAGATGTTTTACGTGCCGATTTTTTTGAAAAAGAAATGCATTTCTCTCTGTACTCTGGTCAGCCCAGATTGACTGTCTCCACCCTGTGTCTCATGCAGCTATTTGGGGCTCTTCTGAGGGGGTGTTGCGCTGATCTTTCCTTTCTGAATCTTTCCAAAAATTCCTTCTCCCACAGGTTAGTCATGTCTTTAAGATTACCTAAACAATAAGGGCAGCTGCAAAACCAGATGTGGGAATATATCACCCTTATTTCACTTTAAAGGCCCCATCCTCCCTCTTTCATCATCCATTCTACCCGTCTCTCTCTCTCTCCCCCTCTTTCTTTTTTGGTCATTATCTTCATCTCTTGCTTAATGGGAAATCAGAAATGAGCTTTGTGGGAACATTGTGTTTCCTCTCTGTGAGTATGTCTACTGCCGTTTAAAACCAGAACTCTGGGCTGTCTGCATAGATAAGACTCATGAATATTTAAGCAGAGCTATCTATCATTTGACCCCGCTCGCTCGCTCCTCTCGCACCGAAGAAATATTCACTCTGTTTCTCATTCTGTGTCGGTGCATTCATATTTACCCAGCATGTCAACAATGTGACTCTTCTGTGTGGTCGGTTTCATCCCATTCCACTCTCTTCTATCGCTCTCCTCACTAATGCGCATCCTCTCTTTCATCTCTCTCTCTCTCTCTCTCTCTTTTTTTAATCCAACAGAAAAGTGAAGGATACGCTGCCGCTATTCCGTCAGTTCTTCAGCTCGGCCTTCAGCCTCACTTATGTCAGCCTGGCCTCTATGAAGCTGCCGCCCGATGTTCTGAGGTGCCTCGCCATGTCGCTTCTTATTTCCATTCAAATCTGCTCCCTTTTATCCAAACTCCTCTGCAATGAAGGCAGATTGATGCATATATCCTCAGCTTCCTCTCCTTGTCTGTTATCACCCACTTCTTTGCTTCCTGTCTCCACAGGGCTCTCCTAACAGGGTTAACTTCCAATCCTCATATCAATGACCTTCATTTGGACATCAGTGGCTGTGAGGTAAGAGTTCACCTCTACATCCGCTGTAGATTCTAAGCTCAAGTTCATGCATTTCAATGTTACCCTGAATTATGCACTTATGCTATGGACTCGAAAAAGTGTCAGTCATTTGAAAGCTTGATGTATGTCAGCCATTGTAAACCTGTGAATGATAAATCCAAGCTTGTGAGCGCATTGAAAAGAATTGTAGTTGAAAAGAAATGTCAAAATGAAATTGTCAAAGACTGCGAACATCTGAGTACGGACTCAAAGCAGAAGACTATGTCTGAGACTCAAAGTTCCCACACTGTGAGTGACACCAAAGTCACACATAAACAGACTCATGAAAGTCACAAGTACACATTTTGGCCCTGATTTTCAGCTGAAGTCAAAAAAAACAAACTCACTCTATTCACTCTACAATATTCAGAAAAACTGACATTTTTCTCACTGTTTAACAAACCTTTGGACTTCTTGCTGAGACATAAAAAAAGCATCCATAAATCAGCCTCTCTGTGGAAAAATAGAACAATTCCCCAAACACTAAACCTGAAATGACTCAGATTCATGCCTGTACTTATGTTGGTTTTCTCTCTCTCTCTCTCTCTCTCTCTCTCTCTGTCTCCAGCTGAGGTCTGCAGGAGCTGCTGTAATACAGGAACTCTTCCCCAGAGTCTCGTCCATCGCCACTCTGGATATCTCAGACAACGGTACGGTGGCACATTGCAACGCATCCTGCTGTGACCTTGACTGTCTGTCCTCAGGCAGGAGATGTTTGAGCACGCTGTTAATGAATCAAGCCATGTTAAGCTGTATGTGTGTGTGTGTGTGTGTGTGTGTGTGTGTGTTGACAGGTCTCGATGCAGACTTGCTCACAGTACTGCCGGCCCTCTCCAGACACCCCTCCCTCAAACACCTTCATCTGGGCAAGAACTTCAACATCAAAAGCAGGTGCTGCCAGTGCTCCATGTCACGCTGTACTGCAGTGTGTGTGTGTGTGTGTGTGTGTGTGTGTGTGTGTGTGTGTGTGTGTGTGTGAATACACCACATATGCCAGCTTGAATATACGTGTCTGTGATTTTACTTCCGTTTTCACGAACGACTGCTGCTCCTCGGGGCCGAAAGCTCGCTGGCAGCAGGAAATGACTCGTGCCAGCTCATCCTGCCTCGTCTCTGTGTTTTTGTCTGCAGGGTTCTGGATGAAGTTCTGCAGAAGCTGGTTCAGCTCATACAGGAGGAGGAATGTGTGAGTGAGAACAAAGGGAATGTATTATAAAATCATAAAAAGATACTGTAAGATGCAGGCACTGGGTTTGCTTCAAAACAAATCATCCAAATGGGAAATGGATCAGCTGCAAAGACAGAAAAATCACAATTTATAGTTTCACTGCATCATATTTTGGAAGGGAAAACAATTAAAGATAATATATTTGCTTGACTTAATGTGCAGTTATGTTTAAGGCTTTTTTAACATTAATTTCTTTAAAGGAAAAAGTGAAATGAAAATGCACTTGCTGCTGACATTCTGGATTCTTGGACACATTTTTGCATTATGTTTCACTGCAGACGTGTCACTCTATCATTAATTATTGCTGTGTCTCTGTCACCCTTGCAGGCACAGAGTCTATGTCACTACACACACATGGTGTAAATAATTCATACATACAGCATGTAAAATCATATTGGAGAGCAGTCACATCACTCTGCAGTAAATTTCACTGATGCATTAAACCTTCCCGACTCCCCAGCCCCCTCTTCTCTTTTCACCGCTCATTTTCCCCCTTATAAACAAACACACTCTCACTCTAACACACATTCCTTTTGCACCTTTCTCTCCTCTCTGCCTCTCCAGGCCCTGCAGTCTCTGTCCCTGACTGAGTCACGCCTGCGCTCTCGGGGCACCGTGCTGGTCAACGCCCTGGGCAGCAACACCTGCCTGAGAAAAGTGGACCTGAGCGGAAACAATATGGACGACATCGGAGCCAAGATGCTGAGCAAAGCCCTGCAGATCAACACCACCCTCAGGTGAAGGGGGAAAAAATTATCTAGAGTAGATATTTGTTTTTATTTGCAGTATAACATGTGCTCTATATGGAGGTTTGCATTCAGTGCAACTCACGACTTTGCCCTGCAGAAGTGTGACATGGGATCGAAACAACACCTCCGCAGCAGGATTTCTAGATGTGGCTCGGGCACTTGAACAGTAAGAGCATTAACACATAATCCACATGCAGTTTGTAGATGCACGCTAGAGTTTTGCTGACAAATAGTAAGAGAACTCACATGTTTGCTGCGAGAACAGTATTGATTTTAAGAGAGTGATAAACTTGCCTTCTAGTTTACAGCATTTAAACACACTGAAATTTGCAACATGAGCTGAGCAAATTGTTGCTTTCCACTTTGCTATCTTAAATGGTCCAGACTTACCTTTAGGCTATGGGTGACATGGTTGCAGAGATCAAAGTATTACTCACTCGTTGCATGGCATAGAAGGGATATTTTGGGATGAGCTCTGTCCATTGGGGATATTAACCTTAACTTTGAATCTGTAACCCACTTTATTTTCTCTCTTTAGTCCGTCATTGCCTCCTTCAATAACTCGACCCTTCCTGTGGTCTTCCTTCCTCCTCTGCTCTTTCCTCTCTCAGTAATTTCACCTTGCAGTACATGCCTCTACCCCTAAGTGACATCAGCCAGGCATACCGCAGCGCCCCCGAGAGGACAGAGCAGGCACTGACCAAGGTTGGCATCGAAGCCATATGCAAAGTCATTGTCAGAAAAAAAAAAAAACTGACATAGATTGTCTTGCATCTTCAAAATCAAGTTTTACTTTCCCTATTTACATTTGAACCATTAATTCATCAAGTGCTTTGGATCAGAAGTGAGCGGAAATGACAGTTTTCCACCAACTCTTGATGGAAACATCTGTGCTTTTAGCTGCTAAATGCTCCACTCTGTTCACCAACTAATCACTAACTATGTCTGTCTGGCTTTTGGTGCTAAGTATAGTAGCATACAGTTAGGTTTTTAGAGAAAATTACACTGTGAAACTGCTGAAAGCGCTGACACTCACCATGAAGCTGAGTTCAGTTGATTATTCTCTATACGTAGGTACATCTCTACTAGAAGCCTCTTTCGCATCACAACATTGTTTTTACATTATCATTTGATACGTTGTTAATTTAAAAAATATTAATTATATTTAATCACAAAGCCTAAAGCTCAGAAATGACACAACAAAAGTGTTTTATAATCGTCTACTTTAAGAGTTAGTGCTGACCGATAAATCGCATTTTCGTCACGATATGAACACATCGCAAGAGACCGCCCGAAACAATGAATAAGGAAACCATTTTATTTACACGGGCCATGCATTCACACTCAACGTGCAAACACGTGACGCATCAGGAGGAGCCCTGGATACATGGGCCATGCATTCACAACATTTGGCCAATCAGATGAAAGTTGTCAGCTACCCTCAGACTAATGTTATGTTAATTTGGTGGCGAAGGCAAGGCTAGCTAGCACGATGGCTGAGGGAGGAGAGAAAAGCTAATATAGGCACTTCAATATTTGTTTGTTTATCACAAGTCATATCGTCATCGCAATATTGCACATCGCAGATTTTCCTTCTATTGTGCAGGCCTACTTAGAATCAATCACCATGAAAAGGAAGCTTGATTTACAGGAAACATTAAGAACTTTAATTTTGCTCCAATTTATGGTGCATATTACTGTGGGGAGGTTTCAAAAAGTAAACTTTGATCAACTTAGCGGCTGAAGGCTTACGTTACTGTTAAGTACAGATTTAGGAGATAAATATAGTAGGATTCAGATACAGATTCTGTACTTTTAATTTAAAATTAAAAGCTTCGGTCACCTACACCTTTCTGCATCAAAGTGCTGCAGTCACTTTCGCACTGGATGGATGAATTGTGGCAGCCTTGTGAGAAGAGGTTGGCAGTCTTTTTTTGTGCATTTTATTTGAGTTTTTTCCATCAGTGGTCGGAATAAACGTAAATAAACAAAAAACAATAAAAAATATAGAAGAAAAATGTAGTTTGCAGCTTCCAGCCGCTGCTCTTAGCCTCCTAATAATGGGAGGGCGGTACTGTACGTGTTAATCCATGCTCATTCCTAAGAAAAGGTTTTACTGTCAGCCTTCAGCTGCTTTCAGGAAATGGGACCCAGAAAAGTAAAATATAAAATGATACAGCAGCTTTCACATCGCTTCATGGCACTTTGTTTCCTCTGCAACAATCTGCCTGTTGCGTCACCACCTCGTCTATTTCATCAGTCCTCCTTCGTGTTTACGAGGCCGGTTTATATTCATGCCTCTCTTCTTCCTCTCTGCTGCACAGATCCAACGCTCTCTGGTGAGGAACAACCAGACCCAGCGCTTCTCTCAGAAGCAGGCCCTGCGGCTGCACCAAGGCCTGGTGACGAGCACCGCCGAACAGGTAGCACTCATCTGTGCTGCACTCACCTCTCTGTTATGTTCAGTAGTGTATATTATGTGTGTACGCCGCTCATAACACTCCGCCGCCTGTCTGTTTCCAAGGTGATGGAGCGCCTGTGTGTGCGTGTCCAGCAGCAGGTGTGTGTGTTACGAGGCGCCGGAGAGATGGAGGAGATTCAAGCTGCTAAACAAGTGCTAAAAGAGGCCAGGAACTCCCGCGCTGTGAGTGGATGTGAAGCGTGTGAGCGTAGTATTTGCATTGCTGTCGCACACAATTTTTTGAATGCAGGTTTTTTTTTTTTTTTCCCTCCTCTCCCAGCTGTACCCTTCACTTTGTGAGCTGGCTCACGTCCTGTCTGTGGACGGGCCGGTGCGGCAGAGACTGGACTCTCTGGCTGGTGAACTCGCCAAAGCTGCGGACAAGGAGCTCCAGGTAGATTTAAAAGCCTCTGTTCACACCATGATCCGTCACAGATGACTGGCTTACTGATCGCCGGCGTCCATTGCAGGTGATCGTCGACTCAATGGTGTCTCTCTGCCGCGAGATCTGCCCTTTATCTTCTTCCGCGGCAGAGAGGCTGAGTCCTCCGCTGTCGTCCGTCTCCGAGCGCGTGTCCATCCCTCGCTCTGCCATTCGGACAGCTCTGATGGAAAGAGCTGCGCAGGACATTCACCGAGCCTTAGAGTAAGAGAGAGATTTAGAGCAGAGCAGCAGTAAAAGGGTGAAGCTATAAGTCTGAATCTGATAAGCAGGTTATTGATTTCCTCTCACTTCTAACCAAACTCTTCCCGTCTGTCTCTCATTTTCCTCTAACCCGATCCTCTGCAGAGAAGTAAAGCTGTCAGTGGTTTCCTATCTCACCAACTCCATCGTGGACCAAATACTACAGGACCTCTATGCCACACATAAGACCCTGGTAAATACAAAGCACTTATTGTAAAAGATATTGTGTGACGAAGCGATTGAGTGGGCGTTGAAGGGACTGAAGGGCGCTGTCCGTCTCAGACTCGGCAGGTGTCTCATCTTAAACACTGGGAGGGGACATGTGAAGATGGGACAGGCTGGAGGCTTAACAGACACAGAGACTCTCTGGACATCACAGATGAGGAGCTCAGCACCAGCATAGTGAGTGTAAATATAAAGACACATTATTATATTGAGCTCAGATCCATCCTTCCATTTGTCGCTCTGTATATCCGGTGGTACTGTGTCTTGCCATATTTATGCATTTAGAACTTTTTTTTAAAAACTATAGTCACCATCAAATATTGTTCCTCTGGACCATTTATTCCTTTTAACGTTTGTTTTCTTGTGTCATTGTCATTGTCCAGGTTGTGATTAGCTTGTTTCTGTTACGTTGTTAAGGGTGTAGTCACACCTAGCTCGTTTGGACCAGTTGTTTCGAAATCTAGTGTTTCACCCGCAGGTTCGGTACGTTTGGGCATATGTGAACACAGCAATAGGACTCTGATGTGGGGCAAAACAAGCAGGCCGCGTAGAGGTCTCGGTTTGCCTCCAATCGAACTCTGGAGCGGTTCGTTTGTCAGAATAATTGCCTGATGGGATTCTCTTTCACGTTTATGCAGCTATCTAATCAAGTTGATCTAATACGCTGTCTGTAGAACAGTTGTCATGCGAGTGTGTGGTGGTATGCATCCATCAGCTCCGTCTTCCTGATGCTTAATGAGATGCATCATTGCTTTCTAGTTGCCGTCTAGATGTAAAAGTATTTTTAAAAAGTATTTTAAAGAGAATTATAAGGATTTTGCCCAGGCATAATATGATATTTCTCTATATTTTTTACATTCTTCCACCTCCAGCATTTGCTTTGTCTCTGAAAAAAACCTCTGTATTAATTTCAAGTCTTTTCCCATATACAGTACTATTCCAATCTTCATCAGTTATCTCCTGGTCTGATTCTATCTTCCATTTCTGTTTGATATGGACAGTCAAGTAGTTTTTGAAGTTTTGTATTCTTCTGTATAATCATGATATTGCGTGTTATTTTTATATGCATCAATAAATATGTTGAGTAACCCAGGGCCACTCTCTTCCTGCGCTGCATTAATCAACCTGAGTATTGAAAAAAAAAAAAAAACCTAACCAAAAAATACCGCTTCAGTCTTGGCAAAACTTAAGAGGAATTGATGGATTTTCCTTCAGGGTCTGAGATTTTAATCGTAAGACTGACTTTCCTGACAGGAAGGTAAAAATTTGAAAAGCCCCGATTCCCCGAAATTTTACCAATACTTGTATTGATGAGGTATCATCTTGGTTTTTCCAAAGTTCTTCTTCTTCCTTAGCTGACTTTGTGTGTTGATAGTCCTGATGGTGGCCCTACAGCAATCATCTAAAGTTGGATTCCATCACTCTGTTTTGTCTCAAAAACTGTAAAACTCTTTAAACCTATCTTGTTCATCTGTTCAGATGACTTGCTACACAGCGTCGTCACTGTCCAGCCAGATTTTTTGGAATATCAAAAATTGAGCCCACAGTGCATCAAAATGTTTGACTGTAAACTGTAAGCAGATACTGCAAATCCTCGCTAAATTATTCCCCAATCTTCATGAAAAATAATTACAAACTTTTGCTATCATGAAGTGTGGTAAATTTCTGAATTTTATCTAAAAAAAAATGAATTTTTGACAATATTTTGAATTCTATCCTCATGTAAACAATTTCAGTCAATGAGAATTAGAGCATCTTTAAACATCAATTTCTCACATATGGAGCAGTCAATCTTTATCAAATTTAATTACAGACTCTGTGTTGTATAGATGAAGTACACAAAGTCTCAGAATTTTGTCTTGGTTGGAATTTGTGACACTAGTTTAACCTGCTGATTGTCTCAGTCAGTGTGTAGCTCAGTGAGATCAGGACTTGCCCTCAGTGTCTAAGATTGTGAGTTTGAGCCTCAGGTGATGCAGTATGAACAGCTTGTTCAGTGTGCCGGGGACCCTCTGCCCTGTATGTTTTAGATGTGTTCCTGCTCCAACACACCTGATTTAAATGATTGTCATTAAGCCTGGTAACGAGCCGTTCATTTGCGTCAGGTGTGTTGGAGCAGACAAACATCGAAAACATGCAGGGCAGGGCGTCACCAGGACCAGGACTGACAAACACTGGATAAGAGACACATGATTTCAAAGTACTCTGTCACTTTTTTGTCACGATTATTCTGGTCTGGGCTGTTCTGCTGCTTATATATGGACCGGGTAAGCTGCAAATGAATTGCCCTGCTTGACATCACTAATGTTGTCAGAATATAAAATTCCAACCAGCTCAAAGCACCTTTCTGCGTAGCTCAACGTGATCATGACGTGCCTTTGTTGGTAAAGGGCGTGAGTTCAGGAGCCATGTGATGCAGAATGAAAATCAGGTGTTCTGTGTGAATAAGTGACATGACTTCAGGGTTTAGTGATCATTGTGGTCCAGACAGTTCTTCTAATGGATCCTCTTGTATTTCTCATTTGTCTTTATCTTCTCCCTTTTATCATCTTCCTCCTCAAAATGCCCCGTTCCGTCTATAATTGTGTTTTGGCCCTTGGAAGCTTTTCACTGATTGGCATGATTAAAGCACAGTAGTGAAGTCTAAATTTCAAAAGGTCTATATTGCCTACACCATAAGCCTGGCTGGAATTAAACTTTCCCATATCAAGTAATCCTGATGATACCCACTGGCCTATAAGTGATAATATACTGTAAGTAACTCTGGTAGTCTGTGCCCTCATACAGTAATATAATACTAAAGTTTATTGATCTTCTCTCTATTAGTATATCTAAGTTTCCAAAAATGTTTAATATCTTTTGGATCACAGTGCAATCATTTGAATTCCCAATCCTTCTGTTTCTTTATAATCAAAATGCCTCTCTCAAAATGAGAACGCTGAACCTTAAATTAAATCGGGTTAGGGTGTGGCTTATATGTGGGAAAGCTGAGTCAACCTACAAAAAACAACAAATCTGTGTTGACACACTAGAAGAGCAGCTCAGTATCTACGAGACAGCAGGTAAAACTGCAGGAGTAAACTGATGAAGCCCTGGGCCCTTTTCATCGCAATCAGTTCATCCATTAATCCTTCATCCGCCTCTAGCCTTGATGTCTCCTTTACAGCGCACCCATTCATTCTCCTGCAGACTACCTGCACTGCACTGGCTAATGTAGATCATTTTATACCAGTTTCTCTCTACTATGTATCGGAAACAGTTTCTTGTGAAACCCAAAACTTGCAATTTGGATATTATGTCCTTCAGTATTACCTCAGACAGATTTTGGAAAGTACTGTGATAGCTTTCTCACCACAGGTTTTGTCCCACCCTATTTTAAACAGTGATACAACTCTTGTAACATTTCAGGAAAAATGTATAAAAACGACAAGAACTTAATAATCCCAAATGCTTTAACCATTGACTGTATATAAAGATGGACCACATGAGAGCTCCCCAAAAGTGAAGCCAGAACATCTTGATCGCCCCCTGGTGGTGGGCTGCAGTATAGGTCATAAACTCCACCCCCTCAATGATATCAGGTAGGTCATGGGCCAAACTAAAAACTCAAAGTGCACCTTAAATACATTTTTTCCCAAAGATGGTTTCTGTCATTTTCGGTAGTTCTTATCACGCTGATGTGTTCTGATATGTTCAAGTGTTCATCTTTCTGATTTGGATTTAATTAGTTATTTGATGCTATAAAAAACGGGGTGAAACGTCATGATTGACAGCTGAGCCCTGCTCGTGATTGGGCAGGAACTTGATACCGCGGCTCCTCTGCCCAGTTGCTACTGCGCAGACTCTGGCTCCAAATGACGTCACCAGCGCGAGAAGCAACTCTTGTATCTGAGATATTTTGGCTTCACTTTTGTACAATGGGAGAAAGTGGGGACGCGTCGTCCATCTTTATTTATGACAATGACTTTAACCAATGTTCAAACCTAGAGAAGTATCAAATTTTATTCAAGGCAACATTGCGTTTCCAGGACTTCACCATAACGTGACTAGATCATTCATCTAAAACATTTCTGCCTCGCCTGAGTCACGTCAGATAGATTTTAATCAGCAATGTTGGTTAACAATGAACACAGCAACGCCAATGATATACCACGCTACTTCATCAAAACGTCTTTGGTTTTGCTAATTTCAACCGCAATACATTCTATAGTTGTTGAGATATTGGACCAAAGTGGTGCACTGAGCGATTGACATTTCCATCCCTGGAGTCAAGACACTAGCATGGCTTAAAAAAACCTCAACCTTGGCGCCCCTGTAGCTCAGTTGGTAGAGCATGCGCCCCATGTGCTGAGGCTATCAGTCCTCTGCAGTGGCCGCCGGTCCGACTCCCGCCTGTAGCCCTTTGCTGCGTGTCATCCCCTCTCTCTCTCTACCCCCGTTCCGTCTGCTCTTCAGCTGTCCCTGTCAAATACAGGCAAAAAGCCCCCCAAAAAAAGCCTCAACCAGCTATCTGCCTGCGGTTAATCCTTTAGCCAAAAATCAGTACAATCCTTCATACTGACCTCACTCTCCATTATGAATTGATTCAGTTGTTAAATCCAGTTTCACTCAGCTGAGAAGATTTTCTGTAAGCAAGCTTTTCCTGCATTGCACCCTATGATCTGGAAGAAGTTACAGTCACAGCATCAACTGTGCTGTTATTGATTTACCTCATTACGGCCCAGTGTGTGTCCATTATCTAATCTCGTCTCAATCTTTGAAATTCCTACAGCACTTTGCTTATCGTGTTGACTTGATTTCACAAGATAAAGCACTGATTGGCCTAAAGCAGGGCTTGCGTCATTTGTGCTACATGACATGTTTACTTGGTCCTGCTTGTGTGCCTGACTCTAATACTATCCCACAGTGTCTCAATATCATTGTTTTCTTTTATTTCTCCCAGGACACAATAGCCATTAAGAAGCGCAGCTCGAGAACAAGACGAATACGACCCGTCTCCACCAGGCTTAGTGAGTACTGCTGTTTATCAACCCCACTTTACTATTTGCTGTAGCTCTGACTACATCCTGTCTCTGTCAGTGCTCCATTTGAGTTTTCTATTGACTCCTTTTCTCCTTTCTCGATCTGAGAAGCATATGTAAGTCGGTATATCTCAGAGCAGTCGTTGAGTGTTTTGACAGAAATGATGTTTCCTTGCAACCCCCACGTCTTGTCTGCTGGACTGTGCCTTCTCAGTTTCACATCCTCTATAATCCTTTCATCGCTCTTCGCCGCTATCAGGTCTGTGTGACGACTCCAGCTCCTCTCCACCCCCGTCCGTGCCATCGTACTCCTCGCCTCTATCCCGCTCAGCATCCTGGGAGGGCCTGTCAGAGCTGCCGACACAGGGTCTGCCTCTCCATCATGTGACGCGCGTTCGGCCGAGGCCTCCGCGGAGGCACAAAGGAGGGCACATCCCTGCTGAGATGGTATGGCGGGTCTGATTTTGACACACAGTGACAACATGTAGTGTGATGTGATATGTAATTCAGTACACATGGCCTGTACTCAATCTGCTTCTTTAGCATCTGTCTACCTCTCTGTGTGCGTAATTCTCCCATTTCCTAATGTTCATGCCTGCTGGCAGTGACTCTTGTCTTTGTCAGAGATAATCTATACAAAGTGGATGGCTGCAATTGGATTATGTCATCTCACTGAAGCCAGTGTAATCCATTTGGTTTATTGCATCTGGAACATTTACAAATGAAACCCAGTGCAAATAAACTGACCTCTCTAAAAAAGAGTGTGTGTGTGTGTGTGTGTGTGTGCGTGCAGCATTGCAGTGAAAATGGAGGAATAAGCCCTCTTGATGATGGACTCCCAGATTTCTACACTAAAAGAGTTCTCCCTGACAGGTGAGACGCTCTTTTACTGTTTCCACTCTGAAGATCCTTGTCTCCAGTTAGTAAAACTGTACCTACTGTATGTGCATCTCTTCTTACAGAACATCCCCTCAATTTACATGTTTCAACTACAAAATCACATTTACTTTAAATCACAGCCGTCCTCTAAAGCGTAGTGTTTTTGATTGAGTTTCCACCTTTCAAGCAGTCATTATTTTCCATTTATTTCACCGGGCGTCGAAGATTAAACTTACAGAGCCTTCAAACCTGCGTGGGATAGGTAATCCATCACAGTGAGCGTTTTGTCACCTTTAAGTTATTGTCGCACGGTAATGCAGCTGTGAGCAGACGCTGCTTTGTTAGCTGCTGAACAGCAACCTTTTACGGTAAATACAAGAAGAGGAAGATGTGTTTATCTTGCAGGTTTGATTTCCCAAGAATGTAGCGTGTGAATATAACGCTTATTTTTCTCCACTGAACACTCTCAGTTGTAGGAGCATCTTTAACGTCTTTAGCAGCAGAAGAGTTTTCTAAATACTCACAGTTATGCTTGACAGAGATGATGAAATATTACTGAAATGAATTGGTACCTGTGGTTGAAATTATTGTATTCGATCACAGGAAATCATCCTAAAATGTATGGTGTGCTTTGGGAAAAGTCAGCCGTGTACTAAACACAAATCTTTACCAAATGTAGCTTAAGGGAATTACAGAATGTAAGTGCAACTTAAATAAGAGGATTTTTCTCTCCTGTTGCTATAATGATTCCGATAGCATATGAGTTTAATACAAAAGAGGGGAAAGTGTCTCAGCAGCAAACCAAGAAAGACATGCAACAAAAGACACACTATCAGTAGACATATTGCACTATTACAGTAAAAGCAAGTGAATGTGAAAAATGTGGCCTCAACAGAGATGCGACCTTGATTGAGTTCAGTGGCATGCCAACCAACACAACTGGTTTAAAGTTTCTTTACTCTCTTTCATAGTTGATGGATACTATCTTAGATTTGAAGTAATGATGTATTCCTTGGCTTTAACTGTGATATTTGCACAAGAAACAAAAGTCTGTTAAAACTGACATGAGCAACATAAGATAAGCTGCATTTCTTTAATTCCCAAATTAAATCTTAATTCAATGACATGTTACTTGTGCTCACAGTAACACAATCAAAAAGGTAAAAAGAGGGGAAAACATTCTTTTTCTGACTAAATCCATCAATGATTCTTCCTCCGCTGTGTGTTCACACATCTTTCCACCTTTCTTTGTTTTAACTGGCTTTGTTTAGGTTGTTATTGTCCATTATTCAATTAAGAGTTGTGTCTCTCTGACCAGTGTGCTGCCTGTCTTTGAAGTGATCTCAAGGCGAGGTTCAGCTCGTTTAGCGCATCCTGCTGGCTGCTTGTGCATTCAGAGGCGATTGAATCTGCTATCCATAATCTCTGCTCAAGTGAAACATTAATTTTGTCACTCTTTGATGATGAGTGGAGCCGGACCTGGGGTAACGAGATTGGTTATTTGATGACTGCATCAAAGGAGTCTGAATGTCAGTATGTTAGTTGATTGGATGTGTCATGAGAAGCTGGTGATTTTGTTAAATTTGGGATCATGCAAAAAACCTCCAGCGGAGCCTCCAGTGTGACCCTTTAATGTACAGACGTTTAAATGTTTATAGTTTGGTAAGCCTTTATTTTGGCGGAGCAGAATTGCGGAACAGCAGCCACTGCTAATCTGAATGATGGCGCTCCCTTCCATGCTGCAGATCATCGGTTTAAGTCAGTGCTTTTAATATGATTAGATTTATAATATAACAAAGTTCACTTTGGATGAATCACTGTATTCTCAAACACAAGATGTTTGCACCTGACTGGAGTGCATGCGTGACATTGAACCTGTCTCACTTTTCAGTCAACTGTCCTTACTGCACAAAGCTCACTCGCTGAGGAGGAAGAAGAGGAGAAACATGCTGGCCATCTTCGGTTTCCGCAAGAACCGCAGCCAAACTTTGTCCAATCAGGGGCCGGAGTCTGAGGCAGAGGTTTACGGAGACGGGGGTCACACTGTTGCTACAGCACCCACAGGGTTCGTGTATGCACAGGCACGACACACACACAGGAAGATGTAACCTTGGTTAGACGACAAAATGCCCAATATGCACTATATTACAATACACCACATCACAAAGGACTCACTCATTCTCCTCCCATATTCTGCTCTACAGTTTCACATTTTCTGCTTTTGATCTCGTCTTGGTTCTTATATGGACAATCGGCGCCACTGAGCTCCATAAACACGCTGACAAATATCACTCTAAATCTTCCTCATTTCTTTGTTGATACAAGAAATGGCTGATAGCTGCCAAAGTGCAGACAGGCTGATACCAGTGTGTGTGCACAGATGTAGACGACAGCCGGTGCCTCCTATTCTCAGCCAAGTGATTAGAAATGAACACGCTGCATGTCAAACACAGATTAGGATAGCAGGATAGGTGGCTTCTGCCAAAAAAAGTAACACTTCGTAACTAAACTGTTCTCGAAGCTTGTTACGTTTTAGTCTTAACTCTCCATTTTTGAATCTGTGGAAACTACAGCCTGCTAACATCTTCATTGTCTTCCAACTTGTAGGACAGCCACAGAGAATGTATACACTCTCCTTCAGCCTCCGAGGTCTGCTGCCAGAGCGGGATGTCCCGGCGAAGGGGCTGATGGGAAAATGAACGATCAGCAGGGGAAAAATACTCTCGCTTTGAGTCCGCCGCCAGTGCCGGGCATCCCTCACCCGGGCGTGGGAGGAAGCAAACACCCCTTTTATTCTCCCAGAGAGGTACAGTCAGTGTAACCGACTACAAGCACGCATTTTGCTGGAAGATATCCTCCGGTGTGACTTTTACTTTTGCCTGCTCTTTTTGTGTTTTGACAGATATCTAAAATGGATGCCGTGTTTGAACTGCCGGTAGAGACAGACAAGTACTGGGTGGACGACAAACAGAGGACAACAGAGGTGCTGCAAGCAGACAAGTCGTGGTTGGAGGCGAGGCAGAGCGGGCAAGAAAGAACTTTTGGAGAGCCAAAGATAACCGACCGACAAACAGACAGGTACTGGACTGAGAGTAGACACCCAGATAGACATGTGGACAGACAGTGGACTGTTGACCGACACACCCAGCGGCAGATTGACAGAAAGATAGAAAGACAGTGGATGGGCGGCAGACAGATAGAGAGGTCGTGGTCGGAGAACAGGCCGACGGACATACAGGTGGACAATCAGTGGTCTGAGAGCAGACATCTAAGCAGGAAGACAGAGAGACAAGTTCAGGCGCTTCATTTGGCTCAGAGGCCGCTGCTGCCATATCCGTCGGACAGGACACCTTCGCCAAAACAGGAAGCAGATCCGCTGAAAAGCACAGAGGCAGCAGCTCCAGACTGGCATCAGCAGGACACCCAGGGACAAATATGTCCCGATGCTGGTGCAGGATTTACAGAGGGGTGGAGGAGCTGTGGAGGAGGAGGAGGAGGTCGAGCTGCTCCCTGTGCATCCAAACCCGACCCCCCGCCGCAAAGCAGTAAACCGAACTTGCCCAAACTGAGGCAGAGACATCGGCTCGAGAGCTCAGACGCTCTACCAGGTACTTCACTGTCATCCACGTTTACATACAGTATGCGCTGCAGGTTTGAATGGAGGTTTAAGCTTCTGCAAAGAGGTTTAGAGTGCACATGATGCCTCAAAGTGTAAACAAACTGGGTGACAGTTTTTTAATCTGTAGGTACGGAGGAGGAAGGAGAGACAGAGAAGGATCCTGGAAAGATGGAAAAGAGGGAGAGAGAAAAGAGAAGAGACTCAGAGGGTCAACCTCCTCCGATTCCAGAAAAGGTGCGCAATTCACCGCCATGCATGGTTTGATTTATTGTGTGAGAAATAAATGTATGGTATTCACAAGTCAATTAATGGTTACTTTAAATCTAGAGCAAATGTGTCAATTATTGTCTTTGTCCCTTTGATTTGTTTTCTGTTCTGATCAAAAAACAACAACAAACAAACAGCCAAAGACGTCCTCGTATGTGACTTTTCCAAAAGAATCAGTCAGTGAGAGGAACTTACCACCTCCTCCTGTGCCGCCTCCTCTTAAGAAGCCTGTGCATGGATTACCAGACAGAGCTGCAAGTCAAGGTAACCCCACTGCAAACAACTTAAAGTGCTGTGGACACATGTATAATTAAAAGGGACGGATCACCCCCAAAATGAAAACCACAGATTTTTCCTCTTACCTGTAGATCTGTTTATCCATCTAGATAGTTTCGCTGTGAGTTGCTCAGTTTTGGAGATATCGGCTGTAGAGATGTTTGCCTTCTCTCCGATATAATGGAACTAGATGGCACTTTGCTTGTGATGCTAAAACTCAAGATTACTCAAGATAATCCACAGACCTTACTGTGAGCAGTTTCACGTGGGAACTATTTTCTCTTCGTATCACCGTGCCATGGAAGCGTGCATGTGCTCATGGACAAGAGGCTAGCTAACTGAGCTAACCAAGCTAGCTAAGGTTAGAGCTGAGGAGGACGGCTTTGGTGTTTACAACGAGAGGCTCGTATTACACTGTAACCTGTTTTGATAAATGTTTTTTTCATGTCATTTTTCTTTGATAAATGTTCAGGTGAAGAAGGACTGAGGCCTCAGGCACCAGTGAAGCCACAGAGAAACAGAAAGGCCATGTCTTATGACACAGGTACAGTAAGTGTTTTCCGCATCGCACTGTTATTATTTAACAGGTTGTTACACAATATGTTTTTATTTATGTTGGTAATTTGTGTATATATATATATATATGTTGAGCTGTGTCTAAAGCATCTGTATCTAACTGTTAATTGGTGTTCTTTGTCCTCACTGAACTCAGGCACTGACAGGGAAAGCCCTAATAACATTGAGAAGCCCCCAAATCGCAAACCCCCCGTGAAAAAACCTAGACTACCCCAAAACAGAAATAAGTCACTGGACTTGTCTGGTACATGTCTCTCTGTTTTCATTTATATGTGTGTGTGTGTGCATGCGTATTTGTGATCAATCATTGGATACTTCACTGTGTATTTCCAAATGTGGAGTCACACCTGATCAAGTATTGATCGCCTGTCAGTGATCATGCTCCTGTCCTGTTCTACTTTATAGACAGCCTCAACTCAGCCCCCGGTCACAGCGAGCTGTTGTGATGCCCGAGGAATCCACCCGCCGCTGTCCGGCCGGCGCGTCGTCATGACAACAACTGTGGAGCATTTCATCCAACGAGGAAACAAAGAAAAACATGAGATGGGGAGAGCCAGAGAGAAAAAATATCTAACGGCGCAACATGACAGACATCATACAGCATCAGTCACTGCCTCTGTTGAAACACTCACTTTCCTTAATTTTCCTCCCCCTCCACCCTGACTGTGTTTCTGTCTTTGCTTTCCTCTCACATGAATCCCCGCTCGAGTTTTTTTTTGTGGCTGCCGTATTTTAACAGTATTTGCTACTTTAGAAAACCCAAATGATCATTGTCTTTTGTGTTGGTGGACGGTGGGCCGAGTGTTCGAGCATTATGGCTTTTGATAGACAGGAGAGGAAAAAAAAAAAGTCTTTATTAGAATGTGATTTCTTAAATCCGCGATGCATTTTTGACCGCTGATACAGTTTATTGCCTTGGTTGACACTTGAAAATTAGTTGCTTCTTATCAGATGAAATTTGATTATTTATATCTAGTTTTGCTTTCAGGAACTAAAGGGTAATATATTTTATAAAAAAAGATAAATATTATGTATGAGCACCCTCACTGTATGAATAAAACACTAATGGAAAACAAATATGACTCATCTTTACACATTATTGTTACCTGTTAACAACCAGGTGTGTTTCTTATCTGTGCAGTTATCTAAATCATATCACATTATATGTTTCAGTTAACTCAGCAGGCAGCTGTTTACAATGGGAAATGCTACTGTCCAAGGCCAGACAAAAGACATGGTGAGCAACTAGCTCAAGAACATGTAACATTAGTGGAGCATTTAGCCAACAGGTATTTCCCTCAGGAGCTGGTGGAAAATTGAGCTAAAAGGAGAGTGAATAATGGACTTGAATTCATTAGGCTGACAGAAACACAACGTTGAATGAAAGCTAATGTTTCTGAGTGTCTGCTGGATGTGTAAATAGGCAGCTAGTTAGTTCACTATAAGGTTTTGTTCCAGGCTTTTTGCTGCTGCCCCCAAGTGGCTAAAAATGTCAGTTACACTAACCATCTACATGTAAAACTGCAAATTACATGCCTTTAATAATTATTGCTAATTACTGACACTGTCTAATTAGTTAATTATCACCCTAAACTGTAAAATAATTAAGCTTACCTGCTAATAACACGTGGTTTTACAGTAACAAGCATCCAACTGACTGTTTTTTACTTTCATGATAATGCAAATTTTACTTCCTGACTTTAGATATGCCCCCTCTCTGGTTGGCATGGCAACTTCATACAGTATATTCATGGAAGTCAAAAGAATGTGAGAAACAGCAGGGGGCGACTGATCCCTACAAATGAGACAGCCGCTGGGAAACACACACACACACACACACACAGACAAATGGTTTGAGTAGAGCGGCAGTCTAGCAGGTTGTCATTAGCAACCGTGCCATGACCTTTTTTTCTAAAGATGCTGTAATGAGTCAGATATGAGTTAGAAGACATCGAGTGAGGAAACCATTTTTTGAAAGGCAGATAAAAAACAAGCAGGTTTTTTCACTGCGTCGGTTTTTTCTGTTTCTTTAAACTTTTGAGAAGAATTTATTCTGCATAATTAACCTTCATATAATACTGTTATGTTCATAAAAATCAGGGTCTGCCCCTGTGCAACAAGTTTCTGTTCTGTGCCTAGCAATTAAGGATTAGGTGCATTGCTCAATGACACCTCATCAAAGGAGGAAAGGTCAAGATTAATTTTCATTCATTACTTAAACGAACAAAAAGTGATGAGATTATATGTTCAAAAAGCACCCGTAGGAGACTTTCTTCCGCACCCTCATACCTGAAACCTGAAATGAAACAGGTTACAGTGAGTGCCGTTCACCTGTGTTGCATACTGCACCGCGTCCCTTACAGCTGATGTGAAGACACATCACAGAGGAGGCACCCGAACACATCCTACACTTCTCATCATTCTTCTGCAGTTACCAAGCAACATGATCACATAAAGGCCGAGGGAAGAGAGGAGCCAGAGAGAGAACATGTGTGGGTAGAGGAGAAAGATGCGTGAAAATAGAAGGATGCAGGCAGTCCAAAGCAATGTGCATGATTGTGCTCACACAATATCCCCCCCGAATTCTAAATCCTCTCCTCTTCCTTCCGGGTCGAAGGAGGAATCATGTGCGAGAAAAGGCCTTAATAACTTGTGAGGCCAAGTTCGGTTCATGGTGGAAAGACAGCATAAAACTTGGAAGCTATTTACTACATCCAGTCAAATCTACAAACATTTAATCCTGAATGAGGTTGTTTAACATCTCCCCCCAATGCTGTTGGAGCATGAACAAGCTGTGAACGTCTATTTGCATGTGGCTCCTCACAGCAGGCCTGCTGGATGAGATTCATGCCACAGCAGTGACATGGAAAATGACTCTTGAAAGCATACAATGATAAGATGCAGTGTAATTTAATGCAATTACAACCGTGTCTACTAAAGGTCATAAGTGAGCTGTTCAGCTAGGTCGTCATGGGAACCGTCTCCCTAATGGTTGACTGCTGCCTTATGGCCTGGCAGCCTGTTTGTTAGACAGAGCAGCTCAAACAGCATCATTTGCAGGTGAGGAGCAGATAATCGGCGTGTACACACGACCTGCCGAGCAGCTGGCTGCAGCTAATCAGGATTACGAAATTATATTATGTAACTACAGTTAGAAGGAAGTGTCAAGAAAGATTTATGCTATTTCTTCCAAGAAAAGCGTGCCATCACAGGTGATGTCATAGAACTGTGAAGAGGAAGACAGCAGGAAGGACAATAAATAATTACAACATTGGATTTTGTTAATAGTGAACTGTAAAAATAATAATCCCAAAGTTCCTCCAAGACGAAGAGTCTACAGCCATTCTAGCAGCTCTGTGGTGCTTTTAGCTGAAACTAATGTCACAAAGCTAACAAGCTAACAAGCATATTAGCTTGCTAACATTAGCTAAATAGCACTAACCACAAAGTGCAGCTGAGGCCGACGTCTTCAGGCCTAAACAAAACGTTTATCGGATTGGACTGACGTTGGCGCTAGAGGGAAAGTAAAGTGGACATTAAAATGTATATGCACACCAAATTTAATAGCAATATATCCATTATTTTTTTGGGAAACTCAATACCACAAATATTAGCCTCATCATGGCGCTATAGGAAAAGTTTGACTAAATTTTATAAGATCTGCCATACCCCTAATGCTGGAGTGGCTCTATTGGGTAGTAGCACATCAACATGGAGCTACAATAGGTAGGGCTTTAAGTCTTCACCTATAGGGAATGGGGACACCACTAAAAGTTCGTGGCAATCCACCCTATAATTGTTGAGATATTTTATTATGGACCAAAGTGGTGGACCTACCAACAGACCAACACTGAGCCATCACTACCCTCGGGTAAAAATAGTGTAAAAACCTGTGTAAAATCATTCAACTTGTCCTTCAAAGCAAACCTGACCTGACTAGCTGTTATTAGGCCATAGGCAATAAATTGAGGCCTCCTTAATGTGTTCAGTGTCACTTTTGGATGATCGGCTTGGGGTCGGGATACAATGTCAAACCAACCACTTTGGGAAAAGATGCTGAAAATGTGATCCCAATCTTTGCTCACTCTCAACAGCGGGCCGAGCTATGTATCAAGGTGCCCTCTGCAAAATTACACTTATCACACTGTGATGATACCTCAGGAAAAATGCTGTGGAATTTACTTTTTGTATAAAAGTGCCTATACACCACCTTAACCTGAATTTAGAGTTGTCTGGCATCTATAGAGCATGTGTTTAGGCTGTCATTCCAGATGCCTATTGAATAATAATGCCTCATTGAATAGATGAATTATAGACTTCACCATTCAGCTTTAATGCATATACATCTCATTATGATGACCATATTCATAGTCAATCAGTGTGCAGTCATCACAAGGTGTTGATTTCTACAGAATGGACTTCCATAGACTTTAATGCAATATACCTGTAAAAGTCATAATAACTCATAAACTGTACATGTCATCATAGCTTATGTGAAGTTGGTGAATGAGCATTTTCAAATATCAGTGGAGCCTGTACAATGGCTGAGATACGAATACAATGGATGTCTATAGCATTGTATTTAAATAATAATAATTCATTTACAGTTATCAATAAGAAAAATCAAAGCACCACTTACAAAGAATTACACATGACATGACTCTTCTTGATATAGTATTAAAACTGTGGGAGGATTTTTAATTTTTTTTTTTTAAATGAAAGTAAATTAAAACTAAAGTTCATCATTACTGTAAAGAAAGAGATTTAAATGTATTTTTCTTATCTTATTTTCTTCCAAATGTACTCAGAATCTTGAGAGAACATTCTTATTGTTAAATCTGAGGCATCCATAAATTTGTCTCATTATAACATGGCATTTTGTATGAGCTATGAAGTGTCTGTTTGCGAAAGACGATACAGTAAAATATCATAATCCCACATGGAGGATGATGGAGGGGAGAAGAATCAGAGCGACTGTGTTGAGAGAAGGAGGGGCGGAGAGAGGGAATGAATTAACAGCTTTAGTGTCATCTCTCAGTCTGGGAGAGGAACCAAAGTATCGACCACCTTAATCCGTTTATCCCTCTCTTCCTCCTCCTCATCCTCCCTGACCTCCGTCCGTCTTTCTGTCTGCTGCCACCCCCTGATTTCCATCTCTGTTCATCTGTGTTGTTTATTTGTACGCATCAGTGTCGACGTGAGCTTGGACATTTTAATCTAACATTTAGATTTACGTTACCGCTGCTGTACATGAATTATAACACTTTATTGCAGTTTCACGATTAAACACCGCTGAATAAATGGAAGTGATACGATCATGATTGAGTGTGTCCATTGACCTGAGGTGGGGATAGACTGTTGGGGCCGGGGTGGTTGAGCTAACAGCTTATGTCTACATTACAGATGGTTTATGAAGGCACGGGTATCTGTTAATCTGACACTAGTTTCAGGGGGAGAATCAGTGCTAATCCTATGACTAGCCTGATAAGCCCACTAACAATGAGACCCCACGTGTGGACAGTATGAGTAAACACACTCACACACGCAGACACAAACACAAACAACACAACCGCGAGTAAGATGGTCTGGAATGAAAATCAATAAAAGACAGTACACAGCCTGAGAGGTATGGAACGCGTAATCTTGTAGCTACACAAGCTCAAAGTCAGACTTAAATGGGCAATTTAAAGCTTAACAGTTGAAGTGATGGATTAGAAACCTGTTACAATAACACAGATTAGAGGGAGCCAGGGGAAGATAAATGATAAACAATGCTCCTCGTGGCTGAGTGAATATATATATATATATATATATATATATATATATATATATAGAGAGAGAGA
>JBBPCS010000375.1:3291767-3303162 GCA_037974645.1 Hollardia meadi
TGTGTGTGTGTGTGTGTGTGTGTGTGTGTGTGTGTGTGTGTGTGTGCGCGTGCGTGCGTGCGTGCGTGCGTGTGTGTGTGTGTGCGTCTTTGTGTGTGAGAGAGAAAGTGAAAGGGAGACACTGGCAGGCAGTTTTGGGGGCTATACAACTGTGAAATCCACCCTTGAATGATTAAAGGAGAATTGACTGTTAATTGATAGGGTTAGACTCAGCTCTAGGCTGCTTCATGGACTTCATTTTAACTTCACTGTGATTGATAGTTGCACAAAAACCAGCTGAGAGCTCCTCAAGGTCTTTTGCTTGTGATATCCGTGCAAAAGTGGACAAATAAGTCTGAAAACAGCCGGGGAAAAAAAGCTTTATATTGCATTAAAACTTTTCTGTAGTCCCTTAAACTGCTTTGCATATTAGCTAAGCAATATAATATAGCTGCAATGTACTCTCCAAATGAGTGGTTGAGGCTCAAACTGTAGTTATGTTTTTTTTATAATAAGCTGCTAAAGCTGCAGAGGTCTGAGTAGTGCAGTGGTGCTGGATGTGGAGTGGTATGGGCTTGGATAAAGTATCCATGGCATGCAGTTGTATTTGCCAGCTAATATTTCACAGTTGCCTACCAAAGTGTTAAAGCTCACCAAGACTTGTTATTCTTTGTAAGATGAATAATCATAGATTAAAGAATGTACAAGGATACCTTTCATGGGAATCTTTCAGTGATTGTGCTAAATGAATAGTGGGGATATTGCTTTTGCTAGTCGGGGAAAAAAATGGCGTCATTTCAGCCTTGAACAGCGACAGGAGAGACTCACTGTATGCTCTCAAAAATGAGTTTTGACATACGAAGAAGTGGAGCTGGTAGTGTGCTTGACTAAAGCGACTGCATACGGCGAAAGAGAGAAACAAGCCCATCGCAGCAAGCGAAACAAAGAGTGTGGCATGCTTTGTGTGGTTGTGTCCAGTTCTCCAGACTAGAGAAGCTATTTTTGAGCAGATTGAACACCTCTGTAACATGGACAATGACCAAATTTATGCAACATGCGGCACCACACAGCTG
This sequence comes from Hollardia meadi, assembly GCA_037974645.1. Classification (NCBI taxonomy): domain Eukaryota; kingdom Metazoa; phylum Chordata; class Actinopteri; order Tetraodontiformes; family Triacanthodidae; genus Hollardia; species Hollardia meadi. Next base: position 3,292,820 of record JBBPCS010000375.1, read on the forward strand.
GTCACTGTGGGCTACGGATGCAACAGAAAATTAACGGTGCAGGGATTTTTTTTTTTTTAAATGCAAAAAATCTCTTCGTGGAGACACCTTCTTAACTGTCCCATGAAATCATTGCCAGGGTTCATGCATTAGAGCTATTCATTTTGTTTGGGTGTAGGAAATAAGTTGTTTCTTTTATTTATTCACTTATTTATTCAGTATTTATTGTTTATTTATGTACTGATTCTAATTATTTTTAATTTACTGGTTTTATTCCATTAGCGTGTATTTTTACTTTCCTACAGTTTATTATTTGATCCAACTGTGATTAGAATTAACATTATGACAAAAAATGATGGCCATTATCATGGTTTCCTGCTCCTGTTGTAGTGTGGTTTCATATGCATATGAAATAAACAAAGTACTTTACCATCGCTGTCATGCTGTGGTGTGTTTCTGTGCACCTTGCACACAGGCTTTGACCCCGTCTCTTTTGCACTCACCTATCTGAGCATCTCCCACGCTCAGTCTTCCACAGGCTTTTTCTCTGCAGCCCCCATGCCCTGCTCCATCCCTCCCTTTATCTCTGTCCCTCTATAGTGAAGCAGTGACCCTGGGTGTGCACTGTTTGGGATGACCTCATCTTCAGCTCTACCTCCCTCTCTGTGTCTCTCGCTCTCTCTCTGGCCTGTATAATAGGAGCAGGATTAGGTCTATAATAGCGCCCTGGCTGCTCACTGCCGGAGTCTATTGTGGCTTTGTGTGGGAGGGACGCACCACCGCTCATGGCCACGCTCACATTTTGACAGAAAACATGTCCAAATACACTCCTTGGATCAGGGACTAGGTATGACTTGATTTGACAAAATGCAAGTGAGTGTTGTGTGTCTTCAGTGAGGACACAAGAGAAAAGAGGAGAGAGACAGATGGAGCTGGTAAGCAGGTAGATTGTTATGCCTCTTCCTAACAGAGGACATTATACACATTTTTTAAAATATATATATATAGAGAGAGAGAGAGAGAGATCCCCAAAGGACAAACACACACGCACACACAAACAAAGCCAATTAGTGAGGAGAAGACTTGTTTCATGCTGCCCCCTAGCGGTCGCTCTCCATATTGCCCCGTTCTTCCAGAGGTCAACGAGAGCTTCGTGACCACTGAGCATCTTTTCACAGGGCTGCTCCCTGCCTGCCTGCCTTCCTGCATCACCGCCCCACATTCACTGCTGACCCGTGTGCCGACAGAAGTAAACACTTCCAGCGGGGGAGTCCTCGGAGTAGCCACAATTTGATCTCTCCTCTGCAGAAAGTCCAAATATTTGCGTACCAAGTCAATGAGTCATAGTTTGGAGAGAGGTGATGAATGACGGTGCTGGCTGCAGAACTGGACCTGGGCCCGAACCTGAGGAGACAGAGTGATAGTAGAGAGGGAGGGGGAGGAGGGAGAGAGAGAGAGAGAGAGAGAGAGAGAGAGAGAGAGAGAGAGAGAGAGAGAGAGAGAGAGAGAGAGAGAGAGAGAGACCGTGCTTAGTTTGTAGTTGCCGAGAGGCGCGTGACAGGTAAGAGATCACACCGTGCTGCTTGGGCATGGGGCTCATAAAGTAAGTGGGGTGGGGGGTGAGGAGGGGGGAGTTCAGTGTCTTTTGGGGTCCTTATTCCCGGTCGCTTGGTTTCAGTTTGCAGATGCCGACAGATGTGCCCGAAGACAGGCTCAACAACGAGGAGAAAGGGACGAAGGTAGGATGCACAAAGACTGCGCGCGAGCTCGGGCCACAGGGCTGCGCGAGCTCGGCTCCAATATCCAGTGTTTGTTTAATTAGCCAGTCAGGTGTGTGTGTGTGTGGGGGGGGCAAAGTGCTGGGATGACGGTTGGTATTTGGAGGGGATTATTGAGCTGTCAGCGCGTGTCAGGTAGGTGGGGATGCAGGGAGGGGGGTGTCCTGCATTCCATTTAATCATTTTAATCACTTTAAATCATTAAATCAAATTTTATTTTTTGGGGGGGGCGAATTGGAGACTTATTTTTGCTTCTTGAGCGTCATAAAAACGTCTGTCGGTGTAATAATTTGTCCAATGACAATGTGAAAGGTGTCCTCATGGAGCTAAAACCACATCACCTGACTTCCTCAGCTGTGTTTGGCTTCATTTGTTGGCTTTATTTGTTTTTGTTTATGGACTCCGCAACTTTAGGTTCGTGTTTTGGTTGAGCTTCTGCAGCAGTAGCCAAGCTGATACTGTGTTCTAGCTATCCAGAGTCAAGCTGACAAAGTTTTATAGTGGATCAGTTAGCATCTAAAGAGCCAGATATTTCCGTCAGAAGTTGGTGGCAACCAAAGCAAAGGCCCCAAAAAAAGTAGGTTTAAATGGGCACCAATGTTACACATAAAGGTCGGTTTATTGTGTGTGGGGGAGCCTTGCCATTTAATTTGAAAATAATCCTGATGATGTCATCTACAGTCGTTTTGGATTTAACTTGAGACTTCAAATATTTGACAGAAAACTTGTATTAAAGCCAAGTTAAAGTTTGAAAGATGGCTGCATTGAAGAGGCAGGGAAAGTCTAATGAAGGATGCTTACCAGTTGTACTGTGGGGAGAATCCAGTGTTTTGACGCATGACTCATACAAGGGACTGAATGGCAGGATATCTCGGCATGCAGGCCCCCTGACTTTATGGAGCTTATTTAATGGGAAATACAATATTTGTATACAGACTAGCTTTAAAGCCATTAAATGAAGAGAGTGTCCTTCTATGTGCCTCTCTCCTCCAGTGTGACAGTATGACTCTGTCCAGCACACCGACTGTTCGCAGAGGAAGCACTCCTCTGCCAATCAAGCACCAGCTCAGAAGAGAAGAAGCTGTTCACGATGACTGCGACTGGACATCAGGCGCGGTTGGACCTTCTGCTTCGCCGATCAGCTTCAGTCCGCCCTTGGATGACACTCTGACTGTGGCTGCAGAGGGCAGACATGATGGGCCTTTAAGAATCGCCCTGCTGGGGCAGAACGGCGTGGGGAAGTCTTCTCTGGCCATCGCCCTCGCCGGGGACATGGACACGGCTGCGTCGGTGGATTCTGAAGGTACAAAGCCTAATGCAGAGCAGTGTCATGAAGTTGAGAGGCAGCGTGTAGTGCCCTTGCTTTCACAGTGAGCATCACAGCACCTATCTCCCATCTGAGACCTAACTGCTGCTCTCCCTGTCCTTAGGGGAGGGTTATGTGCGCACAGTCACCGTGGATGACGAAGATAGCACCATCATTATCTATGACAACTGGAGACAGGTGAGCCAAACAACACTGCTGTTTTCCCACACTGCCTGCTCCCTCATTAGACCTCTGAGGTCTCGCTGCTACTGTATACAGTTTGCTCAGCTGCTTTTTGGCATTTCACTGTAGTGAATATAGTGTATTTACGTCTTTGACTACTTTAAGATACTTTAAGTTTCCATACAGCCACATTTTCTCTTTGTGTGCTCCACTTGATAATAATTTGCTTCACCAGGAGATTATCTGAGAAAAGTAGGTCTGTCTGTGGAGAACTGACAGCATCCGTGCATCCATCCATTCATACATAAATTGGGTGTATCCCAGCATGCACTGAGCAAAAGGTGGCATTCACCTTTGACAGGTTATTAGTACAACTAGTAAAGTTTAAGAAATGAGATTAAAGGTATTGTCAAATGAACCAGGTAAAACACCAAGAAGGTAAACAAAGGAGAAAAAGAAAGGAACAGATAAACAGATGTTTAATGCGTAATGCATATGTAGCATATTTCACATGTGTTCATATTGTACACTGCTTATTGATTATTGTACTTGACGGCACTGTAAGAAAAAAAAAGATGCCAAGCTTAGAGAAACACTGGCAGAAAGACAAAATCTGCTGCATCTGCTGCATCTGCTTGACTGAGGAAAGCTCATTATCGGGTTGTTTTGCACACTTTTTCCTCTTTTCCCTCGAGTGCAGTTCAAAAGCAGTGTGTGGATGTGTCAGAGAGAGAGAGAGAGAGAGATGCCCACAGAACAGATGTGGCAAACGACTGCATTGTTTCTGATTTAGCTGGATGTGTGAAAAACTGAATGCACATGCTCGTGACACAATCTGTCTTTTTTTGATGGTCTTATGTGTTCATCTTTGAATAATGGGTTATATTTGTTGTTAGATATACTGTAATGGTCACCTTATAATGAATACACCATTGTAGTATTCTATCTATCATTAGAGTGCAGACGTCGCCTTTGGTTTGTGCTCGATTCTGGACTTAATCAAAATTAAATGAAAAGTCAGTGGACCATGGCAGCTCCAAGTAAAGACCGGCTGGGGTTTAGTCAGTTTTCTACAGTGTGAAGGACTCACTGAGGAATATTTTATTTTTAGGGATCTCTCTCTCTCTCTCTTGCTCGGAGAGGAGAGGTGTATATGTGTGTCAGCAAGAATTTGAGGTGTACTGCATTTGGCGTTACCTACAGTAGTAATTTCTCACCTAACCACAAGGGATTAGATAGAGCACTCAGCTGTTTCAGCAGGCAGCACTCCCCTTCTTATTCTGCACATAAGGCTTTGACAACAATATTTATGAGAGCAATGGGAAGTCAAACATTTGTGCTCAGTCTCTGTCCTAACTTCTCGCTTACAGTACATTTAAATGGTGACTACAGCACTCTAACATACTGTGTGTTTGCCTCTGGCTGTCCCTCAGGACCTGTCGGCTTTGCTGTGTGAGGTGTGCGTCCTGGTGTTTTCAGTGACTGACAGGCGTAGTTTCCACCGCACCGCTCAGCTCCGACTTCTCCTGAGGGAGACTCAGCCACAGACTCCAATCATCCTCGTCGGTAATAAGAGCGACCTCGTTCGCACACGCGAGGTCACCTCTCAAGGTGAGATGAACTCAATGTTGTTTCTTTCCGTTGTGGATTTTATCTTCACAGTTCGTGTTGACATTTTCAGCTCAGGTAAACACAGACACAGGGTGAAATCTGTGAAGATGTCATAATTTGTCATACCTCCAAACTTGGTTTCAAACCTTGTTGTATTTAAAATATTAGTAACATTGCTCTGTTATCATGTTTCTACCCCTGACATGTTTACAGTGTCTGACAGTTCATTGTCTTTGAGCACTAAATCATCTTCTCTATTTTTTTAATCTCATAACTTGTAGCATTGTTTTTTCTTTATCAATTGAGTTGTGTATATATATTATTTTATTTTATTTTTTTTGACATCCTCTCATTTTTTGTACTGTGTCACTGTGTTTTTTTTTGCCAGTTTAGACTTGTGCTCTGTCATTGGGGAATTGATGTTGAGCTATTTTTACAGTGAAGACCTCTCTCCTTTAATCTGTTACTGAATTAAAACTCCTCTTCTTCTCCTTCCTCTCCCCCGTTCTCCTTCTCCTCTCTCCTCTTCATTCCCTTCCTATCAACTGTGACTAACACTGGTCACGCTAAATATAAACTTAAAAGCTGCCCTTATTAATCTTGTGTCCTCTCTGACAACCTCTTCCCTCAGAGGCCATGTCAAGCGCTGCCCTCTACAACTGTCTTTATCTGGAGATCTCTGCCTCTCTGGACCACCGTACTCCGGAGCTCCTCGAGTGCGCTGTGCGGCTAGCCCGGGGCCAGTCCCCCTGGCCCCCGGGGACCAGTGCGGAGGACATGAGTGGCGAAGGTCAGCGTGAGAGCATCACCTCCCGCGCCAAACGTTTCCTGTCCAGCCTGGTGCCCCGGTACCCGCGAGAGCGAGAGGTGGGCAAATTCATGAGGCAGAAGTCCCGCTCGTGCCACGACCTGGGGGCGCTGTGATGGGGCGCCACAGGGGGCTTTAATGGTCAGATTGTTAACAGAGATAGCTGGAAGTGATGTAGTATACCAACAGAGAGATGAGTGATACAGCAAAAAGATATGGAACAGAGTAGGTGTGGAGGTGCCAGAGTGATGGCAGGACAATATTGCAAGTGATCATCATGTGCGTCCGGCAGAGGAAAACAGGAAGAATGACAACAATGATATAGAAATTTTATACACAAGACTAACACAGAAGAAGAGAAGAAGATAAAATACTGTTGTAGATCTCATGTAAATAAACAATCGTAGTGATAAATAACTGCCACACTCATAGTTTTAAGAGCTAAATAAAAAAATTTTGAGGTCTCGAAAAAGTATCTGCATGTTTGCTTTATTAGTGGGAATGCTGATTCTGCCTTCCCACTATTGTTATCCTAAGCTTTATTGTCTTATTCTTCTTCCGTACGTACTTCCGTACTTCTGCACTCTTTCACCTACAGAAACCATTCAACCATCAAAATGGGACATTTATGCTTGTATTTTTTTCTTTTTGCGACCTTTTATACTTTTTAAGATATCCAGCCTTTTTCCAAAATTTTTATACAATGGAAGTAAATGGAGAAATCTTCAAATCCTCTTCAAACCCACTCCAATTTGAAATGCTACTACTTCAGCATACCTTTCTCTACAGACGTTACTCAAACTTTAGCTTCAGCTTTTTGAAATATCACAGTTTAAGTTTTATCAATTGTTCAGCTCCTTTCTTAGTTTTTATTTTGTTTATTATTTGTTTGAGTGTTTATTGCACGAAATATTCAGATCTAGAGTGGGAGCTAAAAAATAAATAAATAAATAAATAAAAATCTTCCCTTTAATTTGCACTCAAGTCCACAAATTTCACTCCTCATACATTATTTTACATGAAATTGTAGGAAAAATGTCTTTTCAACCCTTTTAGATCATATCCACGGACACATTATGTCCCTATTTAACAAAGTAAGCAATAATAATAATAATAATTCCTTGCATTTCAATAGGGCCTTCACGCGGTCCATATTCGGGCCTTCAATCAATTTCTTTGTATTTTTACATCAAAATCTGATCATTTTTTTCTTCAGAGAAAACAAAACAAGGTTTTCGTACATCAGCTAGTACTAATCATTTTCAACCAATAATATCATGATATCCACCCATCAATCAATCAACCTTCAATGGTACGAAAGAGCTAGCTTCATATTTCATGTCAGAAGGGAGCAGAGTGTGTGTGTGTGGGCCTCACTGATTACAGTAAAAACACAAATTTATTAACTGAATTTGGTGAAACTGGATAGCATAGCATATTTGATGGAGGAAATATTTTCTGGTTTTCTCTCTGATGTCCTCTGGCTGCTCTACCTAAATTATTGGTGATTTATGGAGTTTTCTGATGAAAAGATGAGATTTACTTGTTGCTGAATTGACTGTTCGCTGACACTAACTGTACTGGGCTCAGGACCTGGTGAACACAGCTGGACGGAGACCAAGCACAGCCTCCAAGATGAACTAAGGCCAGTTTGACGACAGGGAATCGATTACCGAGGTGGTTTTTAAAGTTCCCTGATGGGCAGATAACGTGACTTGTTGTAACTGCTGTTAAAGAGAGTTACCGCTAGCTCGGTTAGCCATACAGAGGTCCCTCCCTCATTAGCTAACTCAGCCCCGAGTTGCCAGGAGTCAAACCCGGCAAGAAAACCACCTTGAAACTGGATTCCCTGTCGTCAAACTGGCCTCCATTGGATGTTTGTCTGTCGTCGGATGCTGTGTTCGGTCCTTTTAATCATTTCATCGGCTTGAACAGGAAATATGTAAATATGCGAAAACAAACGGCATTCTGCCTTACGTTTCATGTGGACTTTAATTTGGAGGCAAACCTTACACTTTTGTCTCACTGAGGCCAAATGCAACAGGAGCACCATAAGATTCCATTCTATTTTCACCCACAGATTGTTCCAGTTTTCTCTCTCGCTGGAATGGCCAAATGTTTAACTTTATCCACACAAATTATGAATCTGTTCAGCAACGTCTCAGGATGCTTAAAGTTGAGTCATTTCAATGATACAACCCACAGTTTTTCCTTAAAGCTGTCTTGTTTGAGGGGTGCTCATAAGGCTTTCTCTCTGTCTTTCAGGCACCAGCTACAGTTATACACAGCTGATGTTAATTAGCTAATTAAATGTCCAGTCAGTTTATTCCTTTGTTCTGATTGGTGGATTGATTTCAAGCTTCTTCTTTTTTTGCCAGTTTAGACTTGTGCTCTGTCATTGGGGAATTGATGTTGAGCTATTTTTACAGTGAAGACCTCTCTCCTTTAATCTGTTACTGAATTAAAACTCCTCTTCTCCTTCTCCTCTCTCCTCTTCATTCCCTTCCTATCAACTCCACCTATTTCCTCTTTGTCCTCCTCATTATCCCCCTTCTACTGTTTTTCTCTCTCTCTCTCCTCCTTCTGCACTTCTCCTTTCAGACTTTTTGGTCAATTATTTTGAACTTCCAGATTTGACACTATTAAAATTTAGCTTCCAGCCTTTTTCAGCAATGGATTTCCCCGTTTAGCTTCTTTAAATACTGCAGCTCAGCTTACGTTGCTGCCAGTTTTACATTTCAGCTTCCAAGTTTGTGCAATACATTTTAGCTTTATTACTTACTGGCAATTTTATTTCACATGTCTGCAGTTTGAACAATGCTTTGAAAATTTTTATTTTAACATTCAGCATTCCCTTTTTCATTTTCACCAGGAAATGCACTTTTTTCTCATTAAACTAGTTGTCTCGCTCTGTTTATTACAACAAAGAGGAAATCAGTAATCTCATTTAACAACTGTTCAAGCCCAGGAAAGTCATGACTACACACCTTCAGAGCTCATTAATGGGGAGACTCTGCTGATGATTCATGTTGTGTTCATTTGCTCTCAGCTATTTGTGGTATCCATGGGGATGGTAAGCAGTAAAACAGTGAAATACCAGCAAGGATGGAAGGGAATTAAGGAGATAAAAAAAATGGATTTACAGAGCTCAGCATGGCAATCAGAGAAGCAAAGCCAGATTATTGTATATAGAGTGATTGTTGCCACGTTACAGTTGTCAAGGAGACCCGAATCACTGAGACCTATACACATAATGTTCATTTCAGCGCTTTGACAATATCTCTTCTCTGTATGCAGCGTCTAGATCGTGCAGCAAAATCGTATTTTTAAACATAAAATCCAACTCCAAATTAAAATGCAGAGGATTTTGCTTCTCTGCACTCATCTGTATCACTCTCTACTCTCAGCACTTCCATCCTCCCACATCCACCCACACAGGAACAAAGATTTAGCACATCACGGGTCGTTATACCCATCATTTGTTATCAAAGGGAGAGCTGTGCTATAATAGAAGTTAAAAAAGAAAATAACTAAAATGGTGCCATGATATTGTGACTCATTCCGTTGGCTGCTGGAACAGATTGAAAGGTTAAGATTTTGGATGGCACAACATGGGGCACAGGCTCCCTCTGGTGGATGAGTTGAGGTCCCACAACTGAGCGGAGGAAACATGTTTATGAATGTTTATGCAGCTCTTCAGCCTATAGTTCATATTCATGTTGCCACTTTAGCAGAGCAGCAAGAGGAAGTGCACTTGTATTGCACTTGATAAGGGAAAGATTAATGCAAAAGTCCTTTGGGTTTTCATAATGTAAATAGGAGTAGACAGACAGGCAGAGCGGAGTCTGATGCAGGATTTATGGTTGTGGACCTCGACCTGTTGTCCCTGAAGGCTCTCCACACCTCAGGTCTGGACAACAGGAGGGGGGCCCCAACCCAATGGTAGTGGAGCAGATTTGGGCCCGGTTCAAGAAAGCGGAGGTGGATTGGTTCGCTGCCCAGCACAACATTTACTTCCCACTATGGTTCTCTGTGGCACCACACGTCAAATAGTTTTTGCATAGATATTAGAATTTCTTTCAAGATGTCTTAGCTTTAGATGGTTGTGTGTACTATATTCCAATTAGATCACCGACAGATCCATTTATTTAGATCAAGTACTGTCAGTCTTAAATCACAGACAACTACTCAAGTGAATTTTTATTTGCTGTTTAATGTTGTTTTCTGCAGAAAGATTGCAGAACAAAACACATCATGTGAGATTCAATAAAATCCAACTGCAAGGCAGATGTTAAAGTGAATTTATTTCTAAGGAACCAAAGTTTAAAAAAAAAAAAAAATCAGATAATTGCCAAAAAGAATTAAGCCTTAAGCCATATGTTGGTATAGTGGCATCCAGTTAGATAAATATATTATTATAAAACAAAAGATTAACTATATGGACTAAGACTATGGACAGTATTATTTGCAAAGAGCTTCAGAGATGTTGGTTAATTACTCAGTATAACCCATAAATTCCACTTTAAGTCGTTTAATAGTCCATAAAATAAATTTTAACAATATATGATATTTTTAAATTCCATATTTGTTATTTGTTTATGTTTGTTATATTTGTTTTATCTGTGTCTTCTTCATGAATCATCAACTTGGTCTTGGTCTGCTTTTTTTTACTGGATTA
>JBBPCS010000375.1:3303646-3318246 GCA_037974645.1 Hollardia meadi
TTGGAGGCTCACTCACATCCTGGTTGCCCAGATAGAAAACAAACAAGCTGGCATCTCTGCGTTTGTCCTGGCGTCGCTTACGTCTGTAGTCAGACTTAGAGGGATTGTTTTGATGCCGATTGATGAGCAGATCGACAGCTGTAAATGCTTCGATGTCTTTGAGGTTTCTCGGAGGACGAAGCTCCACATGACCCTTTCCATCGAAAGTGGTGGCAAGTGACAGCTGTGAGACGATCAGTCAGGGTGTAAACATTACGGAAAAGATGTTTTGCTGTGTTTTTTGTTAAACCTGCAATCACTGATTTTGATCTGAATTGACAACTTAACACCTTTTAAGTTGCTACGATAAACTTGTTAGGACACGGTTGCTTATTTGGACATCTGGCAGATATGGAGCAACATTAGCATTCATTTGGAGTTTAGTTTGCATCATATTCACTCAGTATTTTGGTCTCTAGAACTCCTGTGAGGAATATCGTCCTTTTTGGCAGCTAAATGCTCCACTGTGTTCACAGCTACTGGCTAACTTTGCCATGTGGTGCTGGGCAGATAGTGTACAGTGGATTTTTAGAGCTTTTTGCTGAATACAACTGTCTGCTGCAACTGAAAACACAGCTATAATAGCTGCCAGACTGAACCAAAACAGTAAAGTTGGTTGAAAAACCAGAACAATAGGCTGAAAGATGCTGAGAAGAGTCATGTGAGGTAATGTTTCTGTAGGTTTGTCACTACGAACTTGTCATGTACGAATAGTATTTGATCCATCCATTAGTAGAAATATATGGATTATAGCAATTTAAATCAAAGCTGGCAGGCAAGAAACAACCACTTAAAAAAAAAAAATTACTTTACCCTATTAAGATAGTTTCTTGTCTCCTCTATCACCTCCTTGATTCTCCTGATGCTTTCTGTCATGTTGGCACTAGGAGGCGCCTTCCTGCTGAGAGCCTCAACTTGTGTGATTTTGTCTTTCAACGCAGGAAGCGCTCTGTTCAAGTTCTTCACTGGAAACAAACATAACAAATCAAACTGTAGAGTTGTATTCCAACTGCAGGATGCCATTCAATACATTTAAAAAGTCTAAAAACGGGACTAAAGTGTAATACTCAAAGAAGGAGGCTTTTTTCTACCATTAATACTCACATGCCTGGTCTGCGCCTGTCAATATATTGTCTGTATTCCCATTGGTTAAAGTTATTCTGTCCACTTCCTGACTGATATTCCTCACTCTCTCCATTATATTACTGACCGTGGAGTTAGAGGCAGAGGCAGCTGTTTTTGCAGACTCTATCAGGACTTCGGTGTCATCTGAAATTTTAAAAAAAGAAGCCACGATGATACTGTGACACTGGTACAGTGTAAAATCTGCCATTTCATGTCTCATAGAAATTTCAAGTGATCCACTGACCTCTTTTGATCTTTTTGATGTCATTGTCGACAGTTGAGATGTCAGTTCTCAGTGATTCTCCTTTTTCTTTTTGCTTATTGACACGATCTTTGTGGATGTTCACTGTATATGACAGGACTGTTCAAAAGAAATTGTAAAGCTTTTCACTTTTGTGCATTCAAATTTATATACCGTATTTCCCCAAAAGAAAATCTGGCTGTCAAATAAAGGCCGGACCATAAAATATGTGCCAGGGAAAAAACAAACTCTCGGCTGTTGTATTATGTACATGCCAACTAAGCATAAAGTATCTTTCCATCACTTTAATTTTAATAAATTCAACAATATAATCATGCCGTTTTCAATACCTTGTTGTTCTGGATTACTCATCTAAAGTGTTATTGTCCATTTTCAGATACTTCGCCTGCATGCATGTTAATGTCTCAGCCAAACTGTATTTTGTAGTAATGTGCAAGTACCATAAGATGGCAGTCCAGTGTCACATCACGTGTCCACTGAAAAGCTTTTAATTTGAAGTGTTGATTTGTATTAACTGGCAAAGAGGTGCGGATTAAAATGAGGATTCGTATTTAAAATATGACCAATTATACTTGCTTCAAATAAAGGCCTGTTACTTTCTGCAGTTGAGGTAAAGAAAGGCCTCAGTCACTATTTGAGGAAATACGGTCATGGATGTCACTTGGTACAAAAGATGCTGTTTACGCACATTGAAGGTCACTTTGAGTCTCGTTGGCTTCTGTCCATAAACGAGTTGAATTATCTTTGAGGCCTGCAGCCCTGTTGACCAGACCTCCCTCCTTCATATCCTAATTTAATGTGACAGAATCATGCACATATTTTTGATAAGCATTACCATGATAAAACTTCAGATGTGCATTAAGCATTACAAATCTAAGTTACATCTAAGTTACCTTTAAGGTTCGATCAGCAGCCTCTCTGGACTGATTTGCTGCCATCTCTGCCTTTTCCATTTCATTTCTGATGTTGTTATCAGGTCCCATACCCAGGGCACTGAGCAGGTCAACACCGTTGGTAGCATTATGAAGCACTCTGTAATAACATATACCATGGTGTATTAAAGTCAACGTTAACACAGCTGTCTTCATTGTTAATTGAAATTATATTTATCCTTTCCTTATTTCCTGTGTTTCACACTCACTGTTGAAACTCTGCCGCCACTCTGTTGAGCTCCTCTGCATGCTCTTCAGCCTTGGTGACCATATCCACCTTTGCCATTATTGGGAAGATGATGTTTAACTTCTTAATGAGTTCCAGTTTGGCACCATCTAGCTGAGCTGCATGGTTCTCAAATTCCTGCAATTTACACACGATAAACTCAGTTTGCACACTCCAAAACTTCTTCATCTCGTGGAATCACAGTGGTAAAAGATGCCGACACTTACTTTTTTAATCTCCTCCAGCATTAAAAAAATGTCTGTAATATTTTTTAGCAGATCTTTGGTCATTTCAGTCGCAGGAAGGTCGGTAGTTTTTTCTCTCTCCAGCTGAGGGTGAAGATAATAATAATAATAATAAACTTTATTTGAATAGCACCTTTAAAGATTACAAGCACCAAGTCATTCACATAAAAAGACATAGAATAGACATAAAAATCAATGAATGCAAACCTGATAATAATAAAGATGGATAAAAACAGAACAGAATGTCAAAAATAATGTTAAATAAGATGGAGAATAAAAACCTTAAGAATAGTAAAAAAATAAATAAATTAAAAAAAGCTAAAAATAAGGATAAAAGTCGACAGAGGGAAATTAAAGCAACTGGGTCATATTATTTAAAACAAGGTTAAAAATAGCATATATAAAATGCGTAAAATCGCCTGTATCTGTAAATTTGTAGCTAGTTAAATGCTAAAGTAAAGAAAAGTTTTTAGCTTTCTTATAAAAGTATTTATTGAGCTGGCTTCTCTGATATCTATAGGCAGCGTGTTCCATAGCTTTGGGCCGTAACTAACTAAAGCTGCATCCCCAATTTTCTTTCTTTCGGCTGTTGCTGGGAACCTCCAATAAACCAGCAGCCCATGATCGCAGTGTTCTCGGAGGAAAATAGTGAACAAGATGCTGGATGAATAAAAAGAGGTGAAAACAAACAAGTATGACTACAGAGTGCCCTATATGGTACATCAGAACTGTATATTACAGCTGTGCTTCACTTCACCTCCAGATGTTGTAGCATGGTATGACTCTTCAGGTTGAGGCCCTGTGTCCTGTCGACTGTGTCGCCTGCGTCTGACAGCAGTTCAGCCACTTCCCTCAGAGAAGAGTCTGAGGCCATCAGAGAGTCTGCAGTCTGATTTAATACAGTCTGGTTGGTTTCCACAGTCATATTCCTGATAATGTCCCACACTGAGGAGAACACACAGATTCTGAATTTTACATGTTGAGGCAATCTGTACTGTTACATTGGTATTCATTTTTAGGGTTGTATATAATTATTTGATATCGAAACATCAGTGTCATCAATCTCTGATATGATGGAAGTTCCTCCAAATAAAATATTTTTTAATCTGTAATTTAATTTGATCTTGTTGTCGTTGTAAAATTCACTATGTAACATCTCACAGTGACAACAAGATTTCACAAATTAGTCATGATGTGTTACTTAGAGATTTTAGTAGGTTCAACTCGCTAGCTGTTTCCCTCTGTTTCTATTCTTTGTGCTAAGCTAAGCTATTCGGCTCTTGGCTGTAGCTTAATAGTTAGCATACATGGCAACACTTTATAATAAGGATACAAATCATATAGTTAGTAATGCTGAACTGAATGCATGACTCATTATGACGTAATGTATGAATTTCTGCAGGATGTATCATAATTCCTGTTGTTCACCATGAACAGATGTTCAAGTCACTAAGACTTTATGTAAACTAACTATCTGTAACATAAATCCAGTTACATAAATAAACTTTTATGTAACTAAAATCCAGCTAACTTGATCACTTGTTGCAACGTGTTGATGCGCAGGGACGTGACTGATCTCATCTAATTCTCAAAAAAAAAGAAAAGAAAAGAGGATCAAAGTTTTTCTTAGTTATTTTCCTCCATTTAAGTGTTGGTGAGAAGGTTGCAAATCTCTTTTAATTGTAAAACCAAAAAGAAAAGTGATAAACCATGGACCATTTGTATTTGCTATGGTGGTTTCAGCTTCAAAAGTTGGAGAGCTGTGAATTGTCGACCTGCCCTCCGAACTGCCTTCTACTTCGTGGTTTTACGTTAGTAAGGAGCCAAACATCAGAGTAACATGCTGCACTGCATTTTATCCATAAACGGAACATACAGTAAGCTCTATGCCAAAAAGCTACAAATAAACACATCAAATCTTACATGTCTGTGCCGCCTCTTGCTCTCTGCCAGCTTTGTATCTCTGAAAAGTGCAGCCTCTCCTTCTCAATGCCTGCACGATGCGCTGAGCCTCCTCCATCATCCTGGCTTTGTTGTTTTCGGAGAGTGCCACTGACTCTTCAGGTTTCACCTCAGTTAGCTGCTTTATGAAATCTGACACACGACAATAACAGAGACACCGCTGTTAATGATAATGATCATTCAATTTCCTTAACAAGTCCCACAAAGTCTTGGGCAGGAGAGGCAGGAATGCTGGTCTCGGCCCAGTCTGACACAGAGCAAAAATGAGTAAAGTTAAGGATACTTACTTAATGATATGTTTTTATGTACTCTGTTAATGTGATAATTGACACAGCTTTTAAATCCCTTCAATATCCACCTGCAGGGATGTAATGTCATACAGGATATAGTATGTTTAACTGGTGTACCTTGTATTGCTGTGAGGAGAGCTTCAGCGTCAGACAGAAGACCCTCTGCCTTTAAATTTGTTTCGTTCACATTCTGCAAGACCAGATTCTCCAGATCTGATACACTTTCAAGTGCCTGGAAAGTTGATAATTATTTAAAATTGTTTCAAGGCTTCCTGCGTGTTCAGATCATATGTACATTCATTGTATGCACGCTAGGCTAAAAACAGAGGGTTCATTCATAAAACTCAGTAGTTCATCACTTTCTGATGTATGTGATGTAATCGGTTTATAAAAATACCTCCTGCGGTATTCAAACAATAATTTACACTTTTAGTAAAATTTAATTTGCAGTCATCCTCCTAAACTCGTGATGGAGTTTCAGTTTGATGAACTGCGGGAAATTCCCCCCAGGTACCTTGTCAATCAGTTGACTTAGGTCACCTCTGACAACATCAGCATCTCCGTCCAGCTGTTCCACCTTTGGATCCAGGTGTCTCACAGCAGAGCTGTAGCTCCCAACCAGAATCTGCAAAACAGGGAAGTACTCTGGACACGAAGAAGCATTGTTGTGTGAAACAAATAGAAAAGAAGTTGTCATTTTCTTTTGGCAAACTCTGCATGAGCTGTACCTTGGTCTCAGAGATGTTAGCCTCCAGGGGATTCAGCCTGGAGAGTGAACCAGGTGCATTAGTGATGTTCTGCAGCTGCTGCTTCAGCCGAGCCAGGACATCATCCATCTCTTCCAAGTCGACCAGCAAGGCGGCGGTGCAGCTGTCACATTCTGTTAGTAAAACAAGCAGAGAATTATACACAAAATATAGTTAGTTCTTGAAGGATTGATTTGAAGATGGACTTTCAGCATAAATTCACCATGACAATGATCACCGCAGCTGCTGTCACCAGATGTGATGCACTCTATGAAAAGGAAGGGTATTAACAAGGATCAGATTTAGGGTCAGTCTACAGGTCATGAGCAGTACTACTCAGCCTGGGAACACATGTCTTTTGTGGTCCTGAGGTCTGAGAAAATAGTCCCAGCTCCATCAGGGGTTATTTTCTCAGCTCAGGCTCGGAGACTAGAAATTTATACCTGAAAGCCTGCGTTACAAACATGGGTAAACATGGGTCTCCCGAACATGGGAGATAACATGGGTATTTATCAGGCTTTATCAGCTTGACCCTAAGGACCAACACTCATATCTCACCCTATGTGATTCGACCATTCTTTTAAAAATCTGTCTCTTGTGAATCCTCCAACTTTATGGAAGAATATGACTCTCTATTTAAATAAAAGCTATCTTCTTAAACCTTTATTTGTGTGTATTTGTGTGAAAATGTTTATTTATTTATTTATTTTTTTTACCTCCAGTCAGATTATCACAAATGTTCCAGGTGCTGTCCTTACAGTTGCATGGCGCGCAGCTGCCTCCATCCACCGCTGGATTGCCGTAATAACCAAATGCACATCTTAAATAAAGAGAGGGGGGGAAAAGAAGGCTTTTGAGCTTTTAGCATCAGACCTAGATGCTAATAGAGTATAATTCATGTGCCTTGTATTGAGCAGTGGACAGTAGGGATGCAATGTTTTGGTGTACTGATAAAAGTCTTGAAATGTAAACCATACGTGTGTTTGTTTTTTGTGTCACATCTTGAACAGCAGACCCACCTCTCACATTTGGCTCCACTGTAACCCCGCTTACACAAGCATTCAACCTCCCCTGAGCCGACGTCCAGACAGGCCAAAGCAAAGCTACAGAGAGACGGAATAAGATCTTCATACTGATGCGGAGCAAAAATCAGTTGACTTCGGTTGAGCTGTGTAACAAAAAGAAGCTGACTTGTTCCTCGCGGAGGGGCACGGACAGGCGTGGCAGGTCCGTTTGGCTGCGTTTCCATAATAACCCTCTTTACAACGTTCACAGCGGTCCCCGGTGGTGTTGAACTGACAGTTCTGGAGGTCAGTTAGATGAAACACGACATGTACAACATACTTTGTCTCCAGTTTGGCCGGCAAATGCCACAACCTTTAAAGAAACAGTTCACCCAAAAATTTTAATTCAGTCATTATCTACTCACCCCCATGAGTTGCCGATGGAAAGTTGGGTGAAGACATTTCTGGAGCTTCACAGCAAATCAGCAATAGAGGATTCTCCCAAACAACTGAAGATGAGGTTTTAAAACTAAAAAAAAAACTAAAAAATATATATATAATGGCTTCATAGATCCCAAACTGATTTGGAAAGACTGTGGGAGTGCGCGTTAGCACTTTTAGCTTTGCGGCTAAAGATTCCAGCTTTTTTTAAAAAAGGGTGTAAATAACCTTTTCAAATCAATTTGGTATCTCTGGGCTTCCAGAGACTTGGATTAGGCTGGACGAGCTGTGTGGAGCCATTTTATTTTTCGTTTTTATTTTTCTTCTTGCGTTTCAAAAAAGTTCCCCATCTTCTTCAGCTGTTTAGGAGAATGCTGCTGTTAAGTTTTTGAAATGTTTTGACAAAGAAACTTCACTCAACTTTCCATCAACATGAGGGTGAGTAGATAATGACTGAATTTTCATTTTTAGGTGACCTTTTCCGTCACGTGTGCTGTAGATCAACAATTGAACGTTAGCCATTGTGTGTGTGTGGTTTTTGCGGGTGTGTCTGTATGTGTGTACACCAACCACACAGTTCCCTGTATGCTCTTCACACTCATTGGAGAGTCCATTGCAGCTACATGGCACACACTGACCCCTGTATGGTCCAGCCCGCTCTCTGTAGAAGCCAGAGCTGCACTTCTGTAGAGACACAGAGAGCTGACCAGTCGACTGTGGGACAGTTAACACAAGCAAACACTCCGACACCTCTGACCTGCTTAGAAGAAACCTATTAGGCAATCGTGCTGCAAAGTGATTAACTGCAACGTGTGGATTTAATCTTCTTAATTACACTATCAGATGCATGGAGAAACACACATGGTGATAGGCACACTGAAGATAGGATGCTGTAAAAATGTATTCCTTAGACCAAATGAAACGCATGTCACATCAGAACAAGATCAACCTTTTTTGACCTAGTTTAGCACCACAGCATGTGCCCAAGACTCCCCACAAAAGGTGCAAAACAATATATATATATATATATATATATATATATATATATATATAAACTGTAATGTGCAACAGAAAACCCAACAAAGAGCTGCCTCACCTGCGTGATAGCACCTGCTGTCTGGTTGTTGAAAGAAGGATCACACAACTTTTTCGTGCTATGTGTCCTCTGATGGCTCTGGGTGTGTTTGTCATGCCTACACTTTGAATGTTTCACAGTAGAAGGACAAACCGGACCAAAGCAAAGCAAAAACAACCCCACTAAACTGCAAAGCAAAGATATAGTCTGCTGCATTTTAAGCTGTTCAGAGAGCTACCAGAGTCTAGCAGTGAAAAGGCTGCCTTGCTCTCTCTTTCTCCCAGAGAGCTCCTCCTCCTCACAGGTAAAACCTGGAGCGGGTGAACCTTGGAGCTCTTTATGTGAGACACATGAAGAAAAGCTGGACGGTAAGAAACAGTGAGTAGATGAGTGTAGGCCAGCGCACAGTGCACAGGCTCAAGGTTCAATGAGGTGTGGTTGAACTCACAGACGGTGGAGCATTTACGTAAACTGTGTCAGGTTGAACAATGGAACGTGCAGAGACGGATACGCTTGGTTATCACTTTATTATGAGTCAGTCCAGAGGTGAAGACATTTCAGTTGATCGAGTGAGTAACTAATAAAACACAATGGTAGAAAAACTGAAACACGTATTTGCATTTCAAGTACAAAACACAATTTCATTTGTTCTGTCTCAGATTCATGTTGAAGCCTGAAACACTGAGGTCCCCCACCACCCCTTCATCCCTCCCCTCCTAAATATGTCACTCCTACTAAGTACAACAGTGCTAACACACAAAAAAGTTTTGCAGTCGGAAGATATTCCAGTTAAAACAAAAGAATCACACCATTTGTACCATAGACTCCTGTTTCATAACATAAGCAAACTATGGTCTTTTGAGGACCAGTTTATACTGGATGGTGCATTATTGTAAATGAGCTAATTAGCAATAGCTTTCTCTGTTTTGGACCATGGCTGTATAAAGAGAACTGGATACGGTGTCTGAGATGGGACCCAGTTTATTTCTCTGAGAGTTGCTCTGTGGCTACAAACTACAAGCTAACTGCACGAATTCGAGGGTCAAAGTTTACCAAAATTCGCACAGATTTAAGGTTTTTTAATGCTGGGACCAGGCCTTCATGGGATAATACTAAATGCTAAATTGTTTAGCATTTAGCCTAAAATGATAAGCTGCTGTTACAGTATCACAAGTGGAGAAGAAACATTAACTCAGCAAACTTACTCATTATTGTCTGTTATACACTATTATAAGTTTGCTAACATTAGCCAAAATTCGCCACCATAAGCTATTGATCATACCAGACCAAGAAAGGTTGTACGTAAGTGCATTTTATTACTTCCAAATTCAACTTTGCCATTTTAAGTGAAGGGATGTTTTATTACTTCTGTCCAAAATGACATAGTCTGAGACCGTGTAACTCGAAGAACGATCTTGAAGATTTGAATTTAAATAAATGTCTGTTAATTCACCATCTATCACAGCATAAGGTAACGCAATGGTGACTGAGCCTATGTACCACTGTTTAAAGTACTGAAATATTTATATATTTGCAGGATACAAACTGGGAGTCTATGGCGACATTCCTGAAAAAAAATGCTGTATTAATTTACTGCTAATGCAAACCAAACATTTGCTGCAGCTTCACATTAAAAGTTTTGCAATTCGTTTATATATATATATATATATATATATATTGTGAGTTTTCCAATTAATAAAACATTTGAGAGGTTCATTGAATCTCTAGCCACAGAAGCTGGTGTGTATTACGTCCCTGAGAGATGTGTTCACTGCTTAAGGCTTATATGATATGTCTTTGCACAAAACATTATCTACAGTGTCAGAAAGGTTCAGCAGAAGTTTCAGAAAATAAGGATGACAGGAGTGCTTTAGAGAAGACTGCATCAGTTATGAATGATATTGTTTTCTGAGACCCACCGACAGTTCAGTGTAAGAGTTTAGCATTAGCACCGAGGCATCTCATCGAAATCACAGAAGAGGGTACAAAGCATAGCTCGCGATGCCACACACGTTTCTGCCATCTCGGATGATTCGCATGTAGCCACCTTCACCCCAACTGGACCCCCAACTAAAAAGAAGAAAGCAGCTTATTCAAACAAAATAACACTTGTGCAGGTGACATACAGTAATAGAAATGTTTCACAAAATCAACCTGTGCTATTCTCTATGCATTATGTTTTTCTGACCTGTTTTTGATGATCCAGTAGTCTTGGTCTCCTTCAGAACCATAGCCAACCAGCAGCACTGCGTGACTCAGATTGTTGGGGTTACAGCTGGGCTCATCGTATATTCCTGTAAAGGAAATTTGGTAACACTTTATGGTATTGGTACAAGAATGATCATGAATTAATGCATGAAAAAGCATGCTTTAATTCATGCAGTATGAACTATCAATAATGTACATGAATTAATAGTATCTCATGCCTGACTTATTCTAAAAACAATACATTAATTAATGCAACAACTAAGGTAAATACTATATTAAATACTTATATTAAATTATCATGATTTCTGAGTTATTAATGATGTTCATTTCTTCTTCATAGGTAAGTCTGCAGCTAAAGGGACAAGCCAATCTGATCTGTCCTTAACACTGATACATAACATGATCAGTAGTGGAATACTTGTGAAATCACATGTCTTAACCAATTGTTGCTTATTCATTAATCATCTTTGTGACCCGTCAAATGAAGTCAGCCCCTCTGTCTAGTTAGGCGGGCTGCTGCAGCTGGAGACAAGGTTCGTGAGACTGAACCAACAACAGTGAAGTTTTGGACCAAAACGATCAGCTGAAACATGTTACAAAGCTCTGTAGTGCTGAATTTCGGTACAAAAAATATTGATTATAGCAGCTTTAAAGAAACCGGTGAGATAACGAGGGAGTGTTTTAAGCGAATTAACCTGAGCTGTAGAACAGGAAGCTTGAATGATCTGCATCAATGGCTACTGTGATTGGACCGATAGTTGCCACAGCATCAGCCAGAGCCTGCTCATCTCCTTTGGATATGAACCTGTAGTCTTTGATATGGGCAACTGCAAGCTTGCTGTCGTAGTAACAGGGCTGGGTATCCTGTTGAAATAAATACAGAGCCTAAAGTTAATGTCAGGCTGGAGTAATGAACTGTTTGAACTGTTCTAGCAGGTAGGGCCTCACCACTGAGGTGTATGGGTAGGTGTTTGTCGACTGTAACCCGTTGCTGACCACGTAGTCGTAGGCGTTGGCCATCCAGGCACCATTGCAGCCATAGGTACCGTAAGATTTGGAGCAGTCCACCAGGTTTTGTTCACTCAAAGATATGAGCTGACCTGTCTTCTTGTACAATTGTCCCTCAATAGCTCCAGTAGTGCTGAAGGCCCAGCATGAGCCACAGTAACCCTGTGAACAACATTTAAACATCGGTGGTCATGATTCAATCTAGATTAAAGCCACTCATGGCAAATTTAGGCATGTCTTACCTGGTCTTTCACCTCAGTGACATAACCCATCTTCCTGTAGTCGACAAACCAACCATCTAACTTTTTAGCATTGTTACGCAGCTTTCGGGACGAGGCGGTCTTCCCTCTCTTCACGAATTGGGCGTCTATCATGGAACCTAGCAAAACCTGGTACTCTTGTCTTGTCTACGTGTGGAGAACAGAAAGAAGTTTGTTTTCCTGTCATTCATGTTATTGGTCCACAGACAGTTAATCAAAACATAGGCTTACACTTACAGTATGCACTCGATTAATATATGCCACTAACAATTTCCACCTACAAGCATCTCTAACACCCACAAATAAACATGTTATACCTTGTTTGTTTAATCCATACAAGAAATAAAGTTTAAAAATGGCTTTGTAAGGTTTTAAGTGGGATTATGTGCTGGACTATTTCTTTGCTGGAAGCAGGACTTTCGGGACAGAGTCAGGAAAGCTGTTTCCTCTTGTTTCCAGTATTTGCTAAGCTAAGTGACTGCTGGCTGTAATTTTATTTTGAATGAACAGATAAGAGAGAGGTATCAATTGTCTGATCTAACTCTTGAATACGTGTATTTCCCAAATCTTAAACTATTTGTATAAGTGCAAATCCTCACCAGCATCCTTATTTAGACCTATTATATGTTTTATGAAGCAATTTATAAAACAATCATTGAACAGCAGTAGTAGTATAGTTACTTTCTATATGTCTGAAGAGTCATTTTGGATGGATGTGTCAAAACAAATACAATGCAATGTAATAATGTTTTGGGGGTTTTTGTATTGGATTACAACACATTCATTTGGATTAATATTGAAAATCCACAGTTTTTACTATTTTACTATCATCAATAATTCATTTTTCATCAATTGATTTCCTCTCTAAACTTATGATCAACTTGTTAATGCCAGGAACTCTTTGTATTTTAGCATTAGAGAGCAAACACTAGTCCTTACCAGGTCTCCATATTTATTCATGGCCATAGTAAATGGCCTCATGCCCATGAAAAACCTTTGATTATTGTCTTCAATCATCTGCTTGTTCTCCTCCCAGATGACCTTCCTTTGCATGTCGTCCTGCACGATAACACAAAACACATCACAGAAAGACTCATCAGAATCAGACCACGTATGCACTTAGTGTTGGTGCTTGAAGTTTAGATGTGGAGTCTGTCTCACCATTTCATCATAGGTTATGCCGTGTCTGCTCTTCCAGATCTCCCACTCGGTCAGGACCGCCTCGTCTGAGTCCGAAACCACGTGCTGAGGGCCGCACAGCAGGACAAGAAGCAGAGCTGCTCTCAGCAAGAAGCCGACACGCTGCCCTGCAGAAGGATCACAGTGGAGTCACACCTTGTATTTGTACCTGCTTAAAAATGTGTTAATATCACATGCAGTTTGTGAATTGCATAATCAATAGCATAAGTATTGTGGCAGTGTATAATTGTTGCTTTGTTGTTTTAAAATTTGGATTTCTGGTCAGTATATGAAAAGGTACTTGCAGTATGAAATCTTTGTTTTTCATTCTGACCGTACTGACAAGTTGAAACATCAGAGCGATGCCAGTTGAGCATATCACAAGACAAACTAATTTCAAGCTACAGCATGTAATCCTGTAATTGTAGAAAGTGTCTGCAATTTCTCTAACCCAAATTCGATCCCTGCTATATTTTCAGTATCTTTCTTTGAAAACCTTTAACAAGTCCAAAATGTGCCATCAACAGCAAAATGTGAAACTTTTCAGCACTTCTAAAAATGCTCTAACACAGCAGAAGAACTAACACAGCAACTGCCTGGTGTACATAAAAATCCAGAAGGTTTGTTTTAAAAGTGAAAAACACAACATTCATTTCAAATGTTTGGTTGATTCTGAATCGTTCTCAGACCTCTAGAAAACTTCATCTGTAACTTTTGTAAAGGCCACACTGCTGACATGATCCTGCATGTTGCAAGTCCATGTTCTTCACGTAACAAATGGCATTCTTATGATTGAACTGCAGTTTTAGGTCAATATTTACAATATTTATGATATCTAATCTATCATAAAGCCTATAGGTCCACATGAAATAAAAAGCCCTGGCCAGCTTACCTGCATGGATGTGCGTCTGTTTTGTTCCCATGGTGTAAGAGTGACCCCAGATAGCCACGCAGCAACAGACTCACTGTCGACCTCCCTTATATAGCCTTGCAACAAGTATCTGTTTCCACTATACTTTACTGAATCCCTAAATCAACACTTTTGCCAGCACCTGAGAGGGACATTAGTCAACAAAAATAAGATGCTTTCGCTGCTCCTCCTCAGTAATACCACCATTATCATTAAGAAAGAGCTAAAGCTGCAATATTGTAAATCCTTCAAATAGCAGTTTATAATTGACCATAATACCTGACATCAAACTTTCCAAAACCAATGGTGGAAGAAGTACACAGGTCACTGAAGTAAAACTGTCAATACATTAATGTAAAAATACCCCATTGCAAGTGAAAGTACTGCATTCAAAATCCTATATAAGCAAGAATACAGACGTATTATCAACTATATAGTTAAAGTATCAAAAGTACTAGAAAATGGCCCATGTGAGTGTGACAATAGATTAATACTGATGCATCATTGTGTAGGCTGCCTTTTACTACTGTAGCTGGTCAAGGTGGAGCTAGTTTTTAAGTTTTTAATCATATATACTGTCAGGTAGTTCAGTTTAGTTGTGACACAAATTTCTATTCATTGTGTGGACATTTCTCTAATACTTGCTTTTTTGGGGGGGGGGGGGGGGGGGAAAACTGGATTAATTTGA
>JBBPCS010000375.1:3318346-3382549 GCA_037974645.1 Hollardia meadi
CCCCCCCCCCCCCCCCCCAATACTGGATGAATTTGATCCAAGTAAATAATGAACAATGGACCTTGTGCAGTTGATTAAATGAAAATAACTGAGAGGTGGGAAATGTCTCTCATGTAACTGCTAGCAACACGTTTGAAACATGGCAAGGTGCTCCAACTGCACACTGTCGCAAGCCAAAAAGGTTGAGAATCACTGTTAAGAATGCATTGTGTTTTATAAGCAATAGTTTATGTAAATTTTATATCAAAAAGTATCTAGTATCTACAAATTTCCAGCTGACATGCAGTGAAGTATTAAGCACAAAGTGGAATCACTCAAGTACCTCAAAATTGTGCTTAAAGGAGCAGTTCACCCAAAAATAAAAATTCAGTCACCCCCATGCTGATGGAAAGCCGGATGACATTTCTTCCTCCGCAAACCATTTCTGGAGCTTTACAGCAAAACAGCATTGCAGCATTCTCCCAAACAACTGAAGAAGATGTGGACCTGTTTTAAAACACAACTTAACAAAAAACCTCAACCTAAAAAAAAAAGGATGTAGATAACCTTTTTTTCAAATCAATCTGGGACGTCAGGGTGACCAGAGGTTTGGATTATACCAGAGGAGCAGTATGGAGCCATTTTATTGTTTTGTTGTTGTTGTTTTTTTACATTTTAAAACAAGTCCCCACATCTGCAGTGAACTCTCTCTTTATGTGCAGTGCTTGAGTAAATGTAGCGCACTGAGTTAATTTCGACCACTGTCTTTAATACCAATGCATCAACGCAGAAGAAACATTTTACTGCTGTAACTTCTTGAGGTAGAGCTATTTAAGTAGGCTACCTTATAAACACTTTGGTAGTTTGGTCCAGTGGTTCTCAGCATAGGGATTGGGCCCTGTCGGTGATTGGTGATTGATGGGAGGGGAAAGAAGAAAAAGACTAAGATCTGATTTTTTAAAAATGTTTGTATTGGTTCTTTCTTTTTTAACCTTCCCCTGATTTTTTTGTTTTTTGTTTTTTTTGCATTTTTGTGAGGTTGAGAGGGCTAAATTTGGTAGAACTGCTAACAACTCAACACATCAAATACTGAAATGTGGCAAGGGGCCCCAACTAGGCATTGTAAGGGGACACAAGCCAAAAAAAAAAGTAAGAACCAATTGTTTAATCAGCAGTTTGCTATAGGTGTATTTTATGAGCTTATCATAATTTTCTATTCATAAATTGAATCCATCCACCTTGGCAGATGGATGACTGTGTGTGTGCTCAGCAGCGCCCTCCAGCGGCCCGCTGCGTGCCTCCGTGCAGCACTGACTGCAGGGGGATGAGCTCAGCGGACTCTGGCTGTTATTATGTCCGCGAACAGGCGCCGCCAACACCCAAACACAGTGCGGCAAAACAGGCGAGTGGCGCTCAGCATCGTCCCTAATGAATGAGTGCGCAGGAAGAAGCATGAGTCACGAGTGAGGTCTGCATGATGTCTTTTAAGGTAAACCAGCCTTTTCCATCCGTCAGCCTGTCAGGGCCTCAGTGAGAAAACAGATTACACCTGCTTCCGGTGAAAGTGTACACTTCATTTTATTTTCAGGGTTTTAGTTAATGACGTGTTATTGAATTGTGAAGGTAACCGGTGTGAGCTGGCATTGAATTGGCTGTTTACAGACTTAATGTGATCATACACTCATAGCTCTGTGTGCATACGCGTGCGCGTGTCGGCATAATATAGGCCTGATATATGGCTCGTGGTCCTTCTTGAATTTCACACATGTAAGCCTATAGTGTGATGATGATTGATGGAAAAATAAACTTAATTGAAATCCCTTTAGCCTTTTGTGAAAGATATTAGTGTATGTGTGTTTGATTATTGATCAACTGGCACACCTGATTGATGTCATTCATACAAAGACAACTTTAAACCTCTAAATCTGCAAATGACACTCAATAGTTTTTCTGTTTCTATTGGCTGTACTCTACTGTCAGTGTGTATAATACTATAATGGTGGTTTAAGGTCAGTGGTTGTTGTGTGTATTTACCCTCCAGAAGGAAACACCCCTGGCTAATGCTGTGTTTTGGGCTGCGAGGAAGGGGAACTTGGCTCTACTTCAGCTGCTGCTCAACAGTGGGCGCGTGGACGCAGACTGCAGAGACAGTGTACGAACGCTGCATGTCCTGGCTGCTTTGACCATGACCCAGCTGTGTTAGGGAGACAGAGAGCTTCAGCTTACCCCATGTGGTGCATGTGTAGGCCTACCATCAAAATTTCACAACCGTTTCTTTTTTAATTTTTTTTATTTTCATCATAATTAAGGATGAGGGTCCTCAGGTAAAATACTTTTCAGCAAGTCATCCACAATTAAACACCAAAGGTTGTTAATTTATCGTTGCCGTGTTTCTTTTCAGTATGGAACGACGGCGCTGATGGTGGCTTCGTACAGCGGCCATTATGAGTGTGTCAAAGAACTTATCATGCAAGGAGCCGACATCAACTACCAGAGAGAGGTATGATGGGAAAATAACTGGGTTGCCCATAGACACAACATAAGACTTTAAAATCACTGAAAATCACAGTTTATCTAGAGTCATGTCAGCACTGAGAGGTCACCAGACTCCAGGAAGTCTCTGCTCTCAGAAAGAAATAGTCTGGTGCACAAGCTCCCATAAAACCACAAATTGTCTCTATTACACTTTAATTTTTCCTGGATTAAACCAATGAGATATAATGTGATAGTGAGCTGCTGGTGTGCAGATTTTTTTAGCCACTCACAGGGCCAGGCTAGCTGTTTCCCCCTGTTTCCAGTCTTTGTGCGAAGCTAAGCTAACCAACTGCTGTCTGCCAGAGAAGACTCGAGGAAGTCACTGGTTCTGGCAAAGAAATAGTCCTGCACATAACTGCTTAAAAATTGCTTAGCTGGATTGCACAAACAAGTTTCCTGTACTTGTGCTAAGCTAAGCTAACTGGCCTCTGGCTATACCTACATATTTAAACACACAGAAATAAGAGTGGTATCAATCTTCTAATCCATCTCTCGACAACAAAAGCGAGAGAAAAAAACTCTTTTTCCCAAAATGTCAAACTATTCCTTTAAGTAAAGCTTCTGTGCATTGACTGTATATAAAGATGGACGACATGAGAGCTCCCCAAAAGTGAAGCCAAAACATCTCGGTCGCCCCCTGGTGGTGGGCTGCAGTATAGGTCATAAACCCCTCCTCCTCAATGGCCAAAATAAAAGCTCAAAGTACACCTCCAATAAATTTTTGCCAAAAGATGGTTTCTGTCGTTTTTAAGCAGTTCCCATCACGCTGATGTATGTTCAAGTGTTAATTTTTCTGATCAAAAAGATTACATAATTAAATGAGCGCCTGTCAAACCAAAACCAGTGGAAAACAACAAAGAAAATGTGATGGAAATATGGCATTTGTGCTCGTTTCATGCAGAAATGTGAGGAATGTTAGACTCACCTTATCACTACACATGAATCTGATGTCTGCTGACACCTATTGTCACAGGTTTTAGAACAGACAAAATTGTGAACGTGGACAGCAAGTTGAAAGCAAAATATAGGCCTTTAATTGGATTTTTTTTCCCCTATTCTATTCTGCACTTCAAATACGTACATAAAAACACGAAAAGTTATTGCTTTCCAAATAAAGACAGCAGTATCTATTTTTATCATCCTTTCCAGACAGGCTCTACCGCCCTGTTCTTCGCCTCCCAGCAGGGTCACAATGACGTCGTGAAGCTCCTCTTTGAATTCGGTGCCTCCACTGAATTCCAGACAAAGGTATGCAGCAGGGCGCAGTGACGTGTGTCACAGTCTTTTACAATACTTGTAAAGATATCATCAGATCTCATTCATATCGTTCTCTTCATGCAGAGAAAAAGAAACAAAGACTTTGGAGACGTTCTCTTTGCAGCAAGTTGTGATTAACAACTGTTTTTCTCGCTGCTAGCTTGTTTTTCTTGTGTGTTTTTGTGGCAGGACGGTGGCACAGCTCTCACTGTCGCCTCACAGTACGGACACTCCAAGGTGGTGGACACTCTGTTGAAGAATGGAGCCAATGTCCACGACCAGCTGAATGTGAGCCCCCCCCGCTTTTTCATCCACATCTCTGGCCTCTTTTCGACCTGTGTCCTGTCGCTGTCGGCAGCTCTGACTGTCAGGAACATGATGTTTAGCTGCACACAATGTCCCAGCAGATGGAATCCAGTCTCTCAGGTTTCTGCAGACTGCTGAGTCAGACAAGACTGACATTTGGCAGGATTAGTCTCCGTCCTTAGCCTGGGCAAAACAGCCTGACTGCACAAACATACATTTATAAAATAGTAGTAATGTGTTTAATAATGCACGTTTTGCTTAGTATGAGATTATTTCTCTGTGTTTCAGGATGGTGCCACCTCTCTGTTTCTCGCTGCCCAAGAGGGTCATGTGACTGTTATCCGTCAGCTACTTTCATCCGGTGCCAAGGTTAACCGAGCGAGGGAGGTAATGTCCTCACTTCTTTAGCATACTTAGAGATTTAAAGGACACAGTCACAGAGTTTCTCCCTCTTTGGCTCACACCTCCTCCTCATTCCTCCAGGTTATCTCAAGCCTGCAGCGACTCTAATATTCTTCTTTCTGTTCACTTTCTCCCTCTGTCATCTCATCACCCCCCACCCCCCTCAACGTGTGCTCCAGGATGGTACTGCCCCCCTGTGGATGGCGGCTCAGATGGGTCACAGTGAGGCGGTGAAGGTGCTACTCTTGCGTGGTGCAGATCGGGATGCTGACAGACAAGTACGTAGTTCTTGTAGAGTGAGTAGAGTGCACTTGGACCATGTGATAGTCCAAGGCGTCAGAGCAAGTGAGTCAAAGGACCTTGAGTGGAGATTGTCTTGTACAAAAAATTGTATGCTCTCTCTGTTGTCTTTCAAGGATGGATCAACAGCGTTATTCAAAGCAGCTTTTAAGGGACACAACAGCGTCATTGAGGAACTTCTCAAGTTTTCTCCGTCACTTGGCCTTCTCAAGGTAGAGGACGCTGCCATGGACTTTGACATTTTGGAAGACATTCTTGTGTCTGTATGTTGAACATGTAGGAGATGTTAGCACAGCACACGAGAAGACTCCATGAAGTCACTTCTCCCGGCCAAGAAAAAGTCTGGCACGTGACCTGTAAAACCTCAACATGTCGTTTTGTGTGTGCAGATTAAACAAACAGAATTAAACTTGTTAATTAGTGACCTTTAGAGGTTCACTGGACAGAGCCAGGCTAGCTGTTTTCCCCCTGTTTCCAGCCTTGATGCTAAGTTAAGCTAGCCGTCTGCTAGCTCTAGCTTCCTGTTAATGGTACAGATGTTAGAACGGTACAAATAGTCTCATCTAAATTGAAAGTATTCCTTTAATACTAACCCTGCAACACTGATTAACAGTAGGTTTATATATGTTGAGATCTGGATAATTACAGTACCCCTCGATATGCATATGAATACATATCTTTGTTGTCTTGTAGAACGGCTCCTCTGCCCTTCATGCTGCCGTTATGAGTGGAAATGTTCGAACTGTTCTGCTGCTGCTTGGGGCCAACGCAGACCCCACACTACCCAACCAGGTCAGGCACTTACCTGTAGATCTGAAAGATGATAAACAAGCAGAACATAAGAAGATAACTTCAGCTTGTCAACTTTTTCTTGTGTGTTTTGCAGAATAATGAACTCCCTGCAGATCTAACAAAGAGCGATCGCATCCTAAAGGTTTTACATCCAAATATCTTAAACGGAGACAGCTGATGACCGCCCAGACACCTGCCTTCATGCCTGCCTGTACCACACTGATAATGTGTACTGAGAGGAAAAAGAAATCAACAACACAGTGTAAAATGTACTCAGCAACAATATGTACTGTACAAGGTCCTTGTTTTTGACGGCGGATGAAATTAAGCTGTCGTATGTCGATTAAACCTGGACTAAATCTAGAGCAACACAATGTTGCATTTGTCTGCCATGTGCATCATCTCCTTTATGCTCTTGTTCTACAATATGTGCATTTATTTTTTTCTTTACCCCAGGTGTTATAAGATTTTAAGATATTTTGCACACTTTTTATTTGCCTTTTTGATAGATGTAATAAAGTGTGAATTGGTTTTTTTCAATCTATAAGTGGCAGCGTGCATGCAAATTTAACGTGTGAGGATCAAATAATTTAATTTTGAAAAGTCAAAGATGCAATAATGATTATTTTAATAATAAAACAATAATACAAATTGAACATAATATCCACTAACTCACTTATATTTTTGGTTTAGTTCAAGTTTTTTTTTTTTTTTTAAGTAAAATAATTAATTTTAAATATTCACACCTCTGCAGTAACCTTGGATGATTAAATCTGTATTAAAAGTCATTACTGAAATCAATTCTGTCCTTACAGCAGCTGATGAAGAATACGTAACATTGTCACGTGACCACCGCGGAAGTGACAGACAGTCAACTTTTTGTTGAGGCGGAAGAGAAGCAACTTTTAGGATGTTTCATGATTTGAGTTGCTCTAAAGTTAAACATAAGTAGCAGGTGACAGGTAGGGGAAAAAAAGACTTGGCTGGATTACAGTTTTATCTGAAGCGACGGACATTAAAACGTAATGGCTGGTGGTAATTTACAGGTGAGTGCCAAACTTTGAGCTACTTGGTTACATAAGACTGTCATCAGAAGAGATGTTAACAACTCGGCCTTTTAATAAACAAAGTCATCTTTTAATCATTTTAAATGTATAATTCAGCGTGTACGTACTTGAATTTAAACGTACGGACAATTTAAAGTCGGTAACGGGCTTTATAAGTAATGATTAATGTTTTTTTATTAATGGTTATTAGATTATCTAGTAATACTGTTTGGATCAGTCAGAAGTTAACATTTGGGTTGCCAGGTTGGGAAAAATCCCTACTGTTTACCCCTTTATAGTGGTGGATAGTACTGTACTGTATTTAAAGTGAATGTTTGATGCACTTGTACTTTAGTATTTTTTATTTTCTGCTTCATTTCAGAGGGAGTATTTAACTTTTTACCCCACTACATTTATTTGACAGCTATAGGTACCGGTTACTTTTCAGATATATAGCTTACTTTTTAAAAAAAAATAAAAAATACACTGCATTGTTAAAAATGAATTCGCTTCCCAACCTTTCTTTACTTGTGACTCCTTGTTGGGGCCTCTTGTCACGTTTCAGATGTCTATTAGTTGTCAGTTCCACGAAAGAGACATTTCCCTATTAAAATAGCTGTTCAAGGCCCAATATTTCAATAAAGAAGCAAATATTAGAGAAGAGTCCTTGATATTTATACACATTTGAGTATCAGAACTTAGTTTTTTCCTTCTTTCCTCTCCCATCAATCATCTCACGACCCCTCAGATTTATCTGGTGCCTCTGGAGGGGACACGACCTCTAGACTAAACTATCTAATGGTGTATGTAAAGTAGTTAGAAATATCTCTACTTCAAGCAGCTTCAGTAAAAGGCTACATTGATGCATCAGTGTTGACAGTTTAATGTCAAAGTACTTTTTATACTTTATGTACATTTTGCTGATAATACTTCTATATCTTTACTTAAGTCGGATTTTGAACGTTACTTGTAACGGACACTTTTAATGTGTTGTATTTGTAGTTTTATTTTAATAAAATATTAGAATATTTCTTCGACCACTGCTCTTTTAGTACCACTTTATGATAAGGCACCCTATCTAAAAGCCTTATAAGTTGCAGGTAATACCTTTATTGATAGCTAAACATATATTTTGTAACATTTCCACATTGAAATGTCCAAAATGACTAGACCTTTGTTGTATATTTTGTGTACTTAAATTATCCCAAATGTTTACAACAATGTTAAAAGCCAGAGAAATCTGTATTTTATTCAAGGTAACGGTCCTTTTAATTTGTTCGCTTTCCACTAATGCTGCCGGAGAGACATTGATTTTTAATGTGAAACTGCTTTATTCAGCATTTTTACTGGTTTTAATTACCTGCTTTGTTTTGGGGAGGAGGGGACCTCTGCGGATTATTCAGCGCTCTGTAAATATCGCGTGAACATTGAATGAATCCTAACATATAAAAAAGCTGAGCACATAGAAACAAGCTGAGCTAACGTTAGCTCCTTCTAAAGGGCTCATTATTCCAAGGTTTCCTAAATTCTTCTTTTTCATGATATCTTTCATTCTCAGAAAGCTATCAATTTCGCCAATAAAGCTGCGGAGGAGGACAAAGCCAAAAACTACGAGGAGGCCCTCAGAAATTATCAGACTGCAGTGCAGTACTTCCTTCATGTTGTCAAGTGTAAGGAGTTTGACTTGTGATTCCTATCAGTGTTTCATTTCTTTCAATATTTTTGGCAATTTTGCTTTGTTTGAGCTCGTGTGAGCTCAACACAGCCCCGTGGTCTGAGCTACTTCCTGTGTTGCAGATGAGACCCAGAGTGATCGAGGTGCGCAGTGCATCAGGGCCCGGTGTGCAGACTACCTGGACAGAGCCGAGCAGCTGAAGGAATATCTGAGGAAGAAGGAGAAGGGTCCTCCGGCCAAACCCATCAAAGAGTCCCAGTCTGATGACAAAGGGTGAGACTGATCAGTCTTATTTTTCCATGCCTTTTTTATTGGTGTATTGCTGTGTCTCTTGGCACGTTACCACCATCTGTAGATCACCAGTCTACCAGGAAAGGTGTATCGTGTCATGCACAAGACAAACAAAACGGGAACCCACTTGAAAAACACTGCTCTATAGTGCTACTAGTGGTCAAAAACTCCACAGGTTACCTTTAAGTTTTAAATAAGTAGTTTATTTCCAAAAAAAAATGTATTCAAACCCACATTTATAGTCATTTATTATTATTGGAAACCTTTTACTGAAGAATTGCCTTCCTGTCTCCATTTTCACTATAATTAGTACCCAATTAGAGCCCCCTTTGGCAACCTTGCTAAGAATTTATTTCTAGAAAATTATTGGATCTGTAAAGTGTGACTGCATACCCCTAAAAACACAAATGATTGTTCACTGTTCAAAAAACTGTCAGTGAATTACAGTGTGGGCTGTTGTCTTTTTAATTTCAGGGATGAAAGTGGCGATGGGGACGACGCAGAGAAGAAGAAGTTCCAAAATCAGCTCTCAGGTAAACGACTGTCGCAAAACA
This sequence comes from Hollardia meadi, assembly GCA_037974645.1. Classification (NCBI taxonomy): domain Eukaryota; kingdom Metazoa; phylum Chordata; class Actinopteri; order Tetraodontiformes; family Triacanthodidae; genus Hollardia; species Hollardia meadi. Next base: position 3,327,484 of record JBBPCS010000375.1, read on the forward strand.
TCACTATCATTGCGTGGCATTTCAGAAAATAATGAATCTAAAAAAGTTGAGCAAAGCCATCTCTTTCACAGGAGCCATCGTAATGGAAAAGCCGAACATTCAGTGGAACGATGTAGCTGGACTTGAGGGAGCCAAAGAAGCCTTAAAAGAAGCTGTGATCCTGCCCATTAAATTCCCTCATCTGTTCACTGGTACTGAAAACAAGAGTCACATTTAAACCTCCTGAAAGTGAGTAGGATTTAATAAAACGGTATCTATTTGTGTAGGAAAGCGAACTCCTTGGCGGGGGATCCTTCTGTTTGGCCCTCCAGGGACAGGGAAGTCATACCTCGCCAAGGCAGTGGCCACAGAAGCCAACAACTCCACCTTCTTCTCCATCTCCTCCTCCGACCTCGTCTCCAAGTGGTTGGGGGAAAGTGAAAAGTGAGGCCCGGTTCTTAGCATGATACTAAAACATGGAATATGATAAACAGACAGTAAACACCTGTTGTTTCTCCTCCCTCTGTCTCCCTCCAGGTTGGTGAAGAACCTGTTCACTTTAGCCCGAGAACACAAGCCATCCATCATTTTCATCGATGAGATCGACTCCCTCTGTGGCTCCAGGAGCGAGAACGAGAGTGAAGCAGCGCGCAGAATCAAGACGGAGTTCCTCGTCCAGATGCAGGGTGAGTATGAAGAGAACACCTGAAAATCTTGAGCTAAAATCTGAGCTAAAAAAAAAAAGAGAAGTGTCTGAGATGTCCTTTGTTGTCCACTCAGGTGTTGGAAATGATAATGATGGGATCCTGGTCCTGGGAGCAACAAATATACCATGGACACTGGACTCGGCGATCAGAAGAAGGTTAGATTAACTAACTTGTAAAAGTGATGCCTGTGTTCTCTTTGGAACCTGCAATCAGGATCTAATCAGGATTTATATGTGTAGTATATAATCTCTGCCGCTATGTAAGTAGATTGGGATCAATGGAGTTGTCGTCTTAATTGTGTAACAACCACTGTAGCAGATGGAAATTTATGACGTGAGTTGGGCAGGAATGTTCACCGACGACAAAATGTTTTATTCGCATTACGTTTAGTCATGTGCGCCGACTTCCTTCCTCACTACAGCGTTTTCCACAAGAGCATGCAAGGCTAACAACCATGCTAACAACAACAGTAGCTGTCGTTCAACATAGGAAAATGGTTAAATAACCACAGAAGACATTCGGCGTCGGATTCATCATTATGGATGTATTTTAAAATGTCTCCAAAAAGACACTGCAGTTCGAGGCTGGATTATAAAGCACAATGTTTTCACAGACAGACGAATTATCCGCAGAGGTCTCCTCCTCTCCAAAACTAAAGGAACCGGTAATTAAAACCGGTAAAAACACTGAAGAAAGCAGTTTCACGTTAAAAATCTGTGTCTCTCCGCTACTCTTCGGCTTCCCCAGAAGTATTAGCTAAAAGCGAACAAATTAAACGGACAGTTACCTTGAATAAAAGTACAGATTTCTCTGGGTTTGAACGCTGTTGGAACATTTGGGATAATGGAAGTACACAACTCAACAAAATATAAAGCTAAGGTCATTTTTAGACGTTTTAATGCGGAAATGTCACATATTCAATCTTTAAGAGGTGGGTTTGTAATGGCTGATTAAATCTTTTGTCTGTCTCAGGTTTGAAAAGCGAATCTACATCCCTCTGCCCGAGGAGCACGCTCGCTCCTTCATGTTCAAACTGCATCTGGGCTCCACCCCCAACGACCTGACGGAGGCGGACTTCATCACTCTGGGCACAAAGACAGAGGGCTACTCCGGAGCGGACGTCAGTGTTATCGTTAGGGACGCCCTCATGCAGCCTGTCAGGAAGGTTCAGTCAGCCACGCACTTCAAAAAGGTACAGACACAGACACCTGTCCTGGAATACAGCAGGAATCTATTGTTCCAAAATAGGAGAGAACTCTCAACACTTATTGGATGGATTGCATTGAGGTTTGGTGCACATATTTCTTTGGTGAACAGAGTTAAGCATTATACCTGCCAAATATAAGTGTTAGCATTGTCACTGTGAGCATTGTAGCATTTAGCTCAAAGCACCACGGTGCCTTATACAGCCTCACAGAGCCTCTAGCATGGAAGTAGACTCTCAAGTGTTCTTTAAGCACTGCAATTATCTCCATCACTGTTGTTGGGGTTTTAAGTACAAGTAGTTGAACCTATCGGTGTGTAAAATAAAATTATTTTCTTTTCTAGATTGCACTGCCTGAACACGGGGAGACACTAAATATATCCATTTTATTCATTAAAGAAATACTTCCTCATTCTCACCCTAAACTAGTCTGTACAGTTACACTGTCTGACGCTGGGTCACTACATACAAAGTGTTCGCAATGAACTACCAAGTGTCTCATCTAGTATGTTGTTTGTGTCCTTCTGTCCATCCACACACAAATGCACACTAATTAAGGTTCGTGGGTCATCATGGAACAATCCCAGCGTCATTGTGGAGGACCTCCTGACTCCATGTTCACCGGGTGATCCCAACGCCATAGAGATGGCGTGGATGGATGTCCCTGGGGAGAAACTTCTAGAGCCCGTCGTTAGCATGGTGAGACTTTGTGCATGTTATCTATCATCTGTCGATCAGTCTTATTGGACGACTGCCCATACACCCGCCCCACTCAATCGCGAGCGGGGCTCAGCTGTCAATCATGATGTTTCACCCCTTTTTATAGGACTAAATAACTAATTAAAACCAAACTGAACAGAAAGATGAGCACTTGAACATACAGGTGCTGATAGTGTGATAAGAACTATTTAAAATGCCAGAAACCATCTTTGGGAAAATTTGAAGTGTGGTTAGTTTGGCCTCTGTCCCATGTGCTAACATGGAGGGGGCGGTATTAATGACCTATACTGCAGACAGCCACCAGGCGGCGATTGGGATGTTTTGGCTTCACTTTTGGGGAGCTGTCATATCGGCCATCTTTATTTTGCAGTCAATTGATTGGGACCTCTGATATTTTCCATGCAGGCTGACATGCTGAGGTCACTGACAAACACCAAGCCGACAGTGAATGAGCAGGACTTGGAGAAGCTGAAGAAGTTTACTGAGGATTTTGGTCAAGAAGGCTAATGATACACTCCACGCATTAACTAACAACTATTTTTCACTGTCAGTTATGCTTTTGGTCATTTGATTAATCTTTTGGTCTATAAAGTGTCTAAAATGGTGGAAAATGTCCACCACAGGTTACTGGAGTCCAAAGCTCTTAGTTTCTGGGTCAGAAAGGCTAAATATTAAGATTTGAAGCAACAGAAAAGCAAACCAATATTAAGGTTTTAGTATTAAGGTTAAGTTACTGTCACGGCTAATAAGCGCTGAACGATATGCAAAAAAATGTCATTGGGATTATTTTGACAGATATTGTCAGTGCAATATGAGTCACAATTTTAGAGGAATGTAAATTTTTGCATATCATTTTCAGTGAAAGAAATTAGATAGAAATGATCATGATTTATTTTTGCTAAGGTTTGTACCAAACAGATATGTTCCCTTACGTCTGGAGAATATAAATTGTAAGCGAGGGCATGGTATGTTGTTATACATACATAAAAAATTGTAGCTCTTGTGATTTTTATATTGCACTTGCACATATTGCAATTTCGAGAATATTTTGATTACTTGTTCAGCCCTACAGCTAATGTTTGTTGCTTTTAAAGGAGAATTGACTAACTGATAAATCGATGATCAAACACTTAATGATGGCTTTGTTGTTGATCGACTAATTATTTAATCAACTGTTTCAGCACTATTTATCACTTGTCAATCGACCGATGCTCACGTTTACATCGGCACATTTGTAAGGTTTCATATTTCTTTTAATGATTTTCTTTTACGCGTCTCAAACTGAGTGATTCTAATCTATTTTTTCAAAGAAACAGGTATCATCACTGTTCTCGAATATGTGCAGCAATTGGTGAAGTTAGTGGATTAATGCACATTTTCAACACAACATACCTCCTTCGATAGTCTAAGGAGGGTAATATTGCACTAAACAGAGTAATTTTCTGGGCTTTTATAAAATGTGATTTATATAAAAGATCCCAAAAATATACAATATATAACAATGTATGAATTTTATAAACATATAAACATCCATTTACTGTTTATTTTTGTTTCACTACATACAAAGTTGTCTGTCATCTTCAAATGGGTCTCTTGGGTTTGTATTGAGTTGCTAGGTTTTGCATGAAATGTAAAAAAAAAAAAAAAAGTACAATAATAATAACAGCATTTCTAAATTCTGATCAACTGCCGGAGAGCTTTATTTTCTACACAAATACAGTTTCAACTTTCAGACTTTTAGTCGGTTACTGTATGTTCTGAATTACTTAAAGATCCTGTGAATATGTTCAAACTGTGCTGCCATTGGGTGTGAAATATGTCTTTATTTGAGTTTCTTTTGTGGTTTACAAAGATGATTTATTGGTTACATAAACAAAACTTGTTAGGGTGGTCATTTGCACTTTTGTTGTACATGATGTGTTTTGTGAACATCAATCTCAGGGTTTAATAAACAACACAAAACAAAAACGAGTCATTCAATTTGTGAATATATTTAATTGTTAAAATACATCTCTTAGTTAACTGTCACATTTTATTTTAGATCGTAATTTAATCAGTACATTGATAAGAGAAATATACTGTAATAGGTTAATTTCACATTTTACACGATTTAAGACCTTAAGAAAAATGACATCAGTGTTACACTGCTTGCACAAGCTGATCATTTGCTAAAATGAAATAATTTGAAAATGCAAGTCTGATACATCGTCTGTTAATGTCATTGGTAAAGTCATTACAATCTGTTTGAAAAGCAGAGCAAAAATATGTTCGACTGAGCAGAAGTTGTTATTGAATAAGTGAATGAATACAGTTAAAAGGAACATGAAAACATTAAGTCATCTGGAGTGAACAAACACTTGTGCACACTGCAAAAAGCCTAGTGAAATGGAAACCAAAATATAAATTCAAACACATTTCAAATGAAAAGGAAAGTGTGATTCAACAGCTGCCAATAAGAAAATGACCATAAATAATGCATGCAGATATGAGGAGTGGCGTCCCTTTTCACTTCAAAGCACATCATGTAAATGCCAGTGTTTCCTCATACAGTCTTATCTGTGGTGACGACAACATCGGACACCTATCACAACCAGATTCCACCACACGGGTACCTCGAAATGCTACAGTGTAGGTGATTATTGCTTTGTGTGTGCACTCCTCTTTACGCAACTCTCTATCTCAGCCTGCCTCCACCACAAATAACTTGAGGAGCTGAAGAAACACTGCATTATTCACAAACGGAACAATAATACATGGAAAACAAAGTACAAGTGCAGAGATAAAGAGAAAACTTTTCTTTTTTTTAAATTAAAAACAAATGACCTAAAAAAGAAAATCATTGCTACCAAGATAATTGTGCAAATACAAAGGACTAATGTGCTCCATGAAACAGAAACTTACTTGGAAAAACAGAGGACCTGAAATGTACATAAAAGAAATACTTTAAAGCGAGTAATTGTTGTACTTTTGGTTAAGAACATTCATATTCAGATAACACAAAGGGAGTAGGAAGCTGTCACACAGGGCATATGAGAAAGTGCTAACAGTATTTACTCTATACATATATATATATATATATATATATCTATATAGGATACTTATTTAGATCTAAGTAGCCCAAAAGACACATTTTCCTCCAGCTCGTGTGATGGCACAGAGAGGGAGCCGAATGCTGCAACATTAATCAAGACACTAGAAGACAGAGAAGAGAGAGCCAAGTGCCAAACCAGTTGCTGCTCCAGCAAGCATGCCCAAAGCCACATCTCCACCGTTGTCATGCTGGCGTTCCTGAATAACGACATGGTTCACTCCAGGAGCAGCGTATCCACCTAGAAAGAGCAACAGCAACATGGTGTCTCGTTTAGCTTCGCAGTGACGACATTCGAACTTGCTTAAATGTATTACTTGCTTGATGATGATCCACTTCTGCTCCTACCTTGGTACTGATAAGGATAAGCTACAGCGTAGGGCTGCCCATCAGCAGAGTATACGATCTGTGTGGCATGTGGTGGAGATGCAACATAGTCTCCATATGGACCCGGGGCATAAGCCTGCTGAAAAATGACAGACAGAAAGACCATAAAGACCCTGTTGATCCTCTGTGGGATGCCTGTACGAGCAAGCCCTTCATATTACTCAAGAGTCATGTGATTCAGTGTTAATTTTACAAATGCTGCTTAGTGGAGCTTTTAAACACAGTAGATGGTAGATGGTTTTTTTTCTTTTTGGTTATACCTCTGCTCATCAGCTCAACTTTTCCCTTACGCATCATGTCAAATGAAGCCAAATTGTGTAGAACATAAACAGCGATTAAAAACTAGGTATACAGTATAATCATATTGTGCATAGCCTGACCTAATATGTCCAGTGTGTATGCCTTTAACAATGCTTGTCTGCTGTTGTAGATTAATTATTAAAAACTGTAAAACACACATAATAATCATATTCAAAGATGTACAGAAAAGAGTTTATTTGACCTATTTATTGAGGAAAAGTAAATAATGTTGAAGCCTGAAATGCACATCAGTATTAAACTAAAGTTTAAGCAATTTCTTAGTCATATGCATACTGTTTATGCCTCTTACCTGAGGCGGGGGAGCATATTCTGAGTAGGGGGGAGGAGCAGATGCCATCACTTCCTGAGCAAAGCCGATCTGAGGAGCAGCGACCATCTAAAAATAAAAATAAAACAACACAAATGAGGCCACCTCACTTGAAAACTGAGAGTGACCACCAAAAAAAGCTGAGCTACATTATGTTTACACAAAGGTTAACTAGGGATAGAGAGATTATCAGCCTGTTCCGAGTAATGGATCAATTATTTAGCATTTTTCCAATTATGAGTGTTGGTGGTTTTTGGTCCAATTGCAGATAAATTAATTTAAAAAATAATTGATTATAATAGTAGTAATTTATAACTAGGGGTGGAATCACCAATGTTATTATTATAATTATTCATACTGTGAAACACTGGTTTAGAGACACATGATTTCAAAGAACTTTGTTATTTAATAAGTTTTAAATTATTATGGGCTGGACTGTTCTGCTGACAGGCCTCATGTATTTGTCATAACCATGTGTGAAGCCACCTCATAATTCTTGTGAGCACAACAACAGCACTTGACTGCGTAGCTCAACATAGGTTATGTATTGAAGACGATTGATGCAGAATGAAAATCAGGCATTGTGCTGTGTGAATTAAAGACATGACTTCAGGGTTTACTGATAATACTGGTGGAGACACTTCTGCTGATGGACCCACCGGTATTTCTCATCTGTTTTTATCCTCTTAATTTTATCATTTCCCTCCTCTTCCTCCTCAATATGCCCAGTCCCGATTCACTGGATTTCTGACAACCAGTCTTCTGTTCTTATTTAGGTAAACAAATCGAAAGTACTGATTCAAGATGTAGCAGAAACTCACTGTATTAATTCTGGCATCCTGAAGTGCCATGGTCCAGGCCCTGCAACACAAAGTGGAAACCACGACATCTTGGATGTAAAATAACAATAATAATAATCTAAAAATATACACACAGAGTACCTAAAACTAAAACATTCAACTTCACCAACCCAAATAGGAAAGAGAGAGGCCAACATAATTCATAAAATTGGTATAACTGGGCATGTATATGTGGTCTTACAGGGCATCATCTGCGCTGTCTGCACACAAGCTGATGATTCGTCCATCTCTGCACACTATCTGGAGCAAGGCATCACGCGTCTTCCCCTCCGGTGGGTTCAGCTCTGAGAAGTAACACAGCAGGACAAACAGACAGGCCACACATTTCAAAATTTCAATAAAAGTTGGTTCATACTTTAAGTGTGAGCCAAGGACATCATTGTGCAATGGTGACGAGCACCTTGACAAGCAGGGGAGTTGCGGATGTTAATGCAGTCGACCCTCATGTGGATATCATCCTCCATGTCACGCCGTTGTTGATCATTGTAGAACACAAGTCGTCCGTCAGCCCACAGGTCGAACCAGTTTCTTTTCCACCGACGAAGTATGGTGCCTTTAATGAAAACATGCTATAGTCAGGTTCATTCCAAACTGGATTTATTTATACAGGACAGTCAGAGTATCTCTCCCATCTGGACAGTAGACAATACTTGTTGTTAAAACTGTTAGGGTTATGTATGGCTACTTACTTTGTCGATGAAGCCAGCCACTCTTTACCATAGCCATATTAGAGGCAACACCTACAACAACAATAATACATATACACATTAGGCAATGTTGTGAAACAAACAACAAACAAGACTATGACTATGACTGGGCGTGGCCTAGACAAGCAAATCTCGTGATCAACTCACTCTTAGCACTATTAGCTAAAGTCCACAATTATATTTTCACAAACAAACTACAGTAATATGATGCATTTGACAGCACATGGTTATTTATTAGCTATAACACTAGTAGAGGCTACTAAAGTTAGATAGCTAAGTGTCAGTGCCAAGACTTTCACTTTTTTAAGGCATCAATTAGTCGGTCAGTTATTTGGGTTCTGTGCACGTTAGCTAGCTAACCTAACGGTAACAGATGGCTTCAAGTAACAATATGCCAGTTATGAATCCTCATCGTATTAATATAAATTGGAATGGAGATAAAGTGTTGAATACTACAAATGTAACGTAACCACGTAATCACTGGAAGCAATCCATCCGTTTATCTGTGTATCTTCTCTGATACCTAACGCAATCGAAGTTAGCTAGCGTTAACGGGCGTTGTTTGTTTAAACACGTCAAGCGAGCTAAGCTATCAGCTATTTCACTGTTTCCATCGTTAGCTAAATCAGTAAAACTGGTCTGTACAACATGAATTGGTAATTGTGATGTGTAATTTGGTTACTTACTTGATTATTTCTAACGCTATGTTTTAAGAAAAGGTCTTTCGTGAGAATACAGCAAACACGGAAGTGAGATGTACGAAAGAGACGATGCCTTCCTTGGACTCAAAAAGCCTGACCGAGTAGACGGCCTGTAGACAGCTGTTAGTTTCTCGTCGATAGTTGCCGTTAGCCCCGCCTACAGAACATCTTCACTAACGTTCAGTCTCTTTGGAGAGGGAGGCATTTGTTTTGAATGACGTAACCTATCAGCTGATAGCGTTGGAAAATGCTAGCAAACGCGGCGAGGGCACGCGCGCGTGCGTGTCTACCCTCTGAGCTCTCTTGGTGGGTAGGGTATGTGTAAATACCTGGTAAATTACGCACTGAGACGGGGTAGATGTACTGAATAAAATTAAGGAAACGATGTCTATACTGTAATAGAGATAATGGGACTACATTGTATGTAGATATCAATACAGAAAGTACATTGATTGATCTGGAAAATTTTGATTTGATCTATGCAGTGTAGATACACAACCGCTCGACCTACCGCTGTCTGCGCATGCGAGTCAGTAGCTCACACAAGCAAGTAGAAAAGTTGTATCCTGGATTCCGAGTGCGTGTGTACTGGAGGGAAATTGATTCCGCACAATTGCAGTAGTGAGCATCGTTTCGTTACCTCCAGAAAAGCCTGTGATTGCAGACAGAATCAAATATCTCCAAGCCACTGACCGACGGGCAACCCAGGGTTATAAAACTGGCCAACTGTTTTAGGGCTAACGAGAATAACGCAGAAGCTACACAGCTAACCTGAAATGGCGACGGCAATATACTTGGAACATTACCTTGACAGTGAGTATCTGGGGATACACGGAATTGGTATTGACATTTTGAACAGCTTACGTCTATTTGAGGTTTAGTTTTACTGTATCGAGGACTTGACGGGTGACTGGCTGATCAACGTTACAGTGCGTTAGCAACTAGGTTAGCTATTAGGTCACTAGCTCGCTAGCTAACTGCTTAGCATCACGATATAACCTTAGGTGGAATAAAGTTGGGCAAACTGCAAGTATGGCGTTAAACTCACTTGGATACTAATGTAAACATTAGCTGGACTAATGTCACATATATCAAGTCAACCGTTTGTAGTTAACGTTATTTATTGGATTGAATACAACGTTAACTGTTAGAGGCTAGGTGACTATCGGCTAGATATGGTTTTATGAGGTTGTTTAAATGTTGTTGTCATGCGCAGTCTTTAAAACTTTTGAATTGTGGACATTTTAGGCACTCGACATTTGCGTTTACTTTATCACAACGTATGTATGCAACCTGTTGGTAACCGCGTTCACCTTAACCAGTACGCGCCGGGGCGGGGTGTTTGAAGTGCGTCACATAATGTAACGGCGAGCACACAAGCTTTTCTGACACATTGCGAGGGGGGAACAATGTTCTTCTTACTATGGGCCGTAGCCAGCTCACCCTTGTCTCTTTTTGTGGTAAATATTATACTTACCATGCTATATTAACTTACCTAACGGCATCTTTATGATTCTTGAGCTCACTGATGGCATTTATACGTTTTAAACCATGCATTGAAAGTCACCTAAAGAAAGTCTTTAGTTTGTTTTTTTTTCCTAAAGAAACGGAAAAAAATGCAAAAAAAGAAAACTTTTAAATGGGATAGAAATATGTTTTATTTGAATTTGCATATATTGCTTTCTATATAATAATACATTTTTAATTTATAAAAATGTAATCATAGCTAATAGTTTGCTTTTAATCCAATAAAATTCTCCCCTCATTGCCTCGAGTTGCCTAAAACATTTAAGGGACAGTTGGGGGTTTTTTTGAAGGTAGTTTGTATGAAGTACTTATTCATAGTCAGTTTATCACAGACAGTAGATGGGGTCTGGCACATCCCCACTTTCGAGAAGCAGATGGGAGTGCAGGTGTAGAAAGCTGAGGAATGTACTTCTGTGGACGGGGGCATCAGCAAAACATATTTAGCCACCTAAAAAAGGCTCACCTAAAAAAAATAAATAAATATCAGTTCAAGTGTATGCTATATTTAGAATATTTTCACTGCTTTACCTTGCCATCAGACAGCCATTTCATGCTGTAAAATTACGTTTATCGCTCATTCAAAACCACAAGAATCCTTTGAGTTGCTGGTCTACCACTGCCTCTGTTGGTTTGTGCTATTGCATGACTGACTTTTGTGTCTTTAAAGGGTTAGTTTGGATTCACTGAAGTCATACAATGATACAAACAAACTAACCAATTGAGGCAGCGATAGATGAGCAACTCCTGTCTTCTGACCTCCTTCTACTGTAGGGAATACACTGACTATGGATTAGTACTACTTCATATTACCCCACTTCCAAAAACTCAAACTATCCCTTTAATCCATTTATGTATTAAGTTTTTTTTTTTTTTAAAGCATTCAGTTGTAGTTGTGTTTCTGAGCAGCACAGATTCAAACATACATTGAGCTAATAGAGCTTTTAAAGCTCTTAAGAGCTGCAACACTGGGTGATTTTTGACACTATTATCTAAGGGATTATCATAATTTATATATTTGATATAATTGATATTTTCAAACATCAAGTATAGGACAGGCTGTAGTCACGACACTCATGGATATTAGTTGCATTTTAACTTGTGTTGTGTTGCTACATTGATTATCGAATGAATAATCTCCCTCATCTTTATGTTACTCTCCTTTCTAGGTATTGAAAACCTACCGTGTGAGCTACAGAGAAACTTCACTTTGATGCGGGACCTGGACAACAGGACGGAAGGTGATAATTTAATCTCATAAACTAATTATTTAAATGTATTGATTGATTGTGTGTGTCTTGCTTTGAGATGTCAAAATTTCTGCTATTGAAAAATATCAATTAGCTATAATAACTGAAAACATCTGAAGAGGTGTAGTATTTTTGTGTTGTACCACTTAAAACCATTAATATAATAGGTTTCCAGCACTGTAATACTTGTCTTTTTGCAGAGAAGAAAGGAGAGATTGAAAAACTGGCTGAAGAGTACATTGCAACTGTGAAGAACCTGGCATCAGAACAGAGAGTGGAGCATCTGCAGAAGATCCAAAATGCCTACAGCAAGTGCAAAGAGTTCAGTGATGATAAAGTGCAGCTTGCAATGCAGACGTATGAAATGGTCAGTCCAAAACGTACTGGTATTTGGTTCACTTGTCAATTCTTTGTGTTTGCTGCCACGGTTATCTGACGTCAGTATTATATAAGTTCCATATAGTCAACATGTTGGATTATTTTAAGTCACACATACTTGTACTAAATTGTTTAATATAATATAAAGTACATTCCTTGTTTGCAAATTAAACTATACACATGATCGGGTTCTAATCGAGATGAAATTCTTTTAACTGCAGGTGGACAAACATATCCGCAGACTGGATGCAGATCTGGCACGCTTTGAGAATGAGCTAAAGGAGAAACTGGAAGTGAGTGGCTACGAAAGTACAGAGGGAAGAGGAGTGAAAAGTAAGTTGGGTAACTGAAAGGCTTCCATAGTAAGAAATAGCGTAACAGACTGATGTGCATCTATACATGTTAATGTTTTCCACAGAGAGTGAGTCCCGGGGGTTGAGGGAGAAGCGTGGCTCCAGAGGAAGAGGAAGAAAAGGTTCTGATGAAGATTCTCCCAAAAAGAAAAAGATGAAAAACAGGTACCTTTGTGCTGTTGGCTCAGTCAGGTCAAATGTTCATTACAACAGGGGTTCTCAACCTTTTGTAACTTGAGGTCCATTTCTGATTGTCAACAAATTTTTGAAGACCACCTTCAGAAATAAAAGACAAAAAAATCATGATGTGACCAATAATTGTTTTGAAAGTGGTAAAACTTTTGGCTATCGCTGACTGCTATTATGAATCTAAATTTATTGTAGTTGGGGTCATATTTTCTCACCACACACTGTGGAGCTTTTACTCAATGCAGGGTTGTCTCTCACATCACTTTTTTCAGTTTAAAAACGATTTTGTGCTACTGCATCCAATGGGGCGTTAGCTAGTAGTGGAAAAACGAGTTCTTCTGGGTCTTTTCAAATGTAACTGGTTATTGAAATTATGCCTTTTAATTTACCTTTTTTTTTTTTTTAAATGTGAATTCTTGAACATCGTTAGATATAAAAATAACTCTTTGTAAATTACAAAATTACTCATGTCAATATTCATGCTGTTTTATGTATTATGTTTGACTTCTAGCCCAGATTTGAGTGATGCTCTCCTGCCTATGCAACCATCAGACGTTTTAGACATGCCCGTTGATCCCAATGAGCCTACATACTGCCTGTGCCATCAGGTGTCATATGGAGAGATGATTGGATGCGATAACCCAGATGTAAGTTTGCAGTGTTTATTTGCCAAAAATTTGTTTTCAATTTAGTTTTTTTTAACCATTGCAACCTGTTTGATGGCCTGAGAGATTTTTTATACCGATATTGTTTTTCATTCTTCAGTGTCCGATCGAGTGGTTTCATTTTGCTTGTGTTGATCTTGCCACAAAACCCAAAGGAAAATGGTAAGAACTTTGAATTACTTCAAAGGATGTTGACCTGGAGTTGTTTCTATAACGATAAGTGTTATTAATGCAGAAACCCATCTGATTGTCCTCCATGCCTTAACATCTTTCCCCCTCCCCTTCTCTTACATCTCTCAGGTTTTGTCCGAGGTGTACCCAAGACAAGAAGAAGAAATGAGATTTTACTTTCAGAAGTGCTTAACTAATAATGTATGTATTTTTGATGTAGTTTAATAGTGTAATATAAATATATGCATATTTCAGTTCCTATAACTCTCCATAGAAATGGTGGGTCATACTTATTTTAAAGGCCTAATCTGGATTTGGAGTATAGCAACACCTGTGGCATCATTAGACCCCCTCTATAGACGTCATTATGCCTGTGTCATTGGATTTAAGACGGCTGTCTTTAATAGCTTCAAAGTAATTAATTAATTTGTATTTTATTTGTGGACTCTGGGTAAATTAGTCTGGGCAGAAGAGTTAAGAATCGCAAAATTATCAGAAAGTCATTTAATGTATTTATTATCACTAATATACTCAGAAATCCTGCATTGAGGCTTTAGCATACTTGAAATGTCAATTTTATTAAAAAAAAATCTATTTTTAAACCAATTAACAGCCTGCTGAGAATTTACAAATTTAAACACCTAAATCCTTAACGAATTGTGGTGGTAAAAGGAATTATGTGTCAGATTTTCAGTTACCTACCTCTTTAGTGAATACATCATTACTGCGGAAATGACTGCAATTGATAACATTGTAATTGTGTTTTGATTAGCTTAAACCAAACAAGCGAAGCAATGTCAATTAATTCTTTGATTATTTTTTTTCCCAAAAAACCCCCAACAAACCCTGCAACATTTTTGAATGTATTGTGGTACTCACTCAGTGTCTCTTGTCAACTGAATGAGGTATTTAAGCACTTTGAATGAAATTTTCCCAGGTTTGACACTGCAGGCTTGGGTTTTATGATATAATTTATTTCATTTAACTCTGCCGTAGTGCTTCAATTCAAACAATATGTATATTTTTTCCAAAGATATATTCATCGTATTGCTTACTTATTGGTGTGCACTCAACAAATTGTATTTAATAGGATATTAACCTCTTTCTTTGTATTCAGCTGTGAATATCACTCGTTTAGGTCTAAGTCATCACAAATAAGAGCCAAAGTCTTTGTATTTTGTAAATTTCAGTATTTTATAACAAATAAATATTCACTATTATTAATGCATTATTTTATTGCAGTTTAAAAGGGAACACGTGACACTCATGAAATGACCACAGGGCATTCACAAGCATTTCACCTGATTACAAATTTTACAAGTGGTATCTAACCATATAGTATTAGGTGTCGAGACTACTGCAGTCTCCCCATTACAGTTAAAACAAAAGGTATTTGCTTTGTGGCACTCCAATGGCATCGACACATTACAGCTGAAGAATTTCAACAGTGACTTTTCTAAAATAATGGTCCAGTTCCTTTTACAAATTCTTCCCTTCTTGTTTTCAAAATGTTATTTTTTTTCATTGAGAACTAAGGCTGGGTATTGGTACTCAATTTTTTTTTTTTTTTAATTTAATGTGGTGTGTGATTGGCCCACTACCACACCATCTACAACCCATACGGTCTGTGGTGTAGTGAGGTCAAGCGTGGTTTATTTGACAGAGTTGCCAATTCAGTGTGCTGAGGTATCAAATTAGATTTGTATTTATTTATTTATCACTAAAATCTTTTAATTGATACCCACTGCATTGGGGATTGAAGCTGTAATTTCAGTTACAGATCTCTCAAGACTAGCTAGATTACCATATGGGGTAACTGGGAAAACACCGTTACTGGTGCTTTTAGTGAAATGCCCAACTATATTAGTTAGTTATACTAACTAAAACATTGAATGCTGATACCTACTCCGTATATTGCTGTTGTCTGTGGAATGCCGTCAAGTGGGCGCTGAATAATGTAATGTCTTTCTGCCATTGTTGTGACTGTTGCCAACTTTCATCCAAAATAGAATTTATTACAAGAACCACTGAAACATACAGTTACCAGTTTATTAGGTACAGCTAGCTAAAGCAAATGAAGTCAAATACAACAATCCTGTACTAAACCCTACATGAAGGTTATAATGTCCACTGTTTGCTGAATACTTTTCAGAGGGCTTAAATCAACTTTATGGGCATTTTGGAGTCTTTTGTTTGCAGTGCTCAGTGGGTTTTTTAATATTTAGAACAACGGTATAATTCAACAGTGCTATACTTAGCTGCCCAATTGACCATAAAATTGAATTAAAACCTCCCTAATAAACCACTTTAAACAAAAACATCAAGAAGGTATATTATATTGCAGGGCTGTTGCATTAGAGTCCATATGTTTTAGATTTGTGTACCTAATAAACTGGCAACAAATGTATGTTCATTACTGTGTGCAAGAAGAGCTAGTCGACATGTTTACAAGTTTAGATGCAGACATGAAGCTTTGTAGTAAACCAGCTGCTGCGTCAGATTTTCCTGTTGTCTCATAAAACATCCGTATGTCAGGTGATCCACAGCAGGGCTATGTATTGGCAAGAATCTGGTGATACGATACGCATCACGATACAGGGGTTAAGATTTAATATATTGCAAGTATGTAAGCAAGTATTGTTTGATAGGCCTATGTTCTTAGTGTATACGCTAGTGATGTATGTTTAACTTCTTCCCGTCTCAGTACACGTTACATTGGAGTGGAAGAGTCAAAAGGCTGAAGATGGTTCACAACACTGCTATCTAGCTGTCGGATTTAATTTTTTTTATCGATACAGTATCACTAAAGAAAATATCGCAATATTCAAATGCATTGATATTTTCTTACACCTCTAATCTACAGTCAACACTCTGAAAAGGCAGAGAAGGGATTGGAGAACAGTTTTAAAATACGTCATCAGATTCATCATCCCAGCTGCACTTTTCTTGGGTGGTCTTTGTGAAGTCGATTTCCAGGTCGTAAACAAAGTCAGCATCATCTCTGCGCCTCCGATTCCTCTCAAACAGTTCGTCCATTTGGCCCTTCTTGCGAGCCAACTTTTCGTCGTCCAGTTTGTTCAGGTCTTCGTCGGGATCCACGCGGAAGGAAGCCAGGCTGTGCTCCAAGCTGAAGCCCTGCATGTGATCTCGCAGGATGATGTGAAGCTTCTCCAGCTGACTCTGGGACACACCCTCCAGGTAGTCCCTGTGCCGAGGGTGGTTCTTCAGCCTTTCAGCAGCCATGCTGTGGTCTTGGAAAAGTGCATCAAATTGCTCTTAATATTGGCCCCCTGTTCCTCCCAATCTGTGGGCATTCTATGCAGCTGTATGCATCATGGGAGCATAATATCAACTAAAATAATTAAAGTATTTTAATCAGGATCAGATAAACATTTAGGAGCCTCCTTGAGGCCCTTATCTTTGCAGTTTATATATGCTTTAGGTGTCCATATTCCCCCAACAATTGCAATTAATCAAAATACCATAAGACTAATTGCCAAATAGTAAATTATAAAAGTTATGTGCGTGCGAGGATCGACATATAATTGTAGTGCCTTACCGGAATATTTAGAGAAGTTCCGCACAGGTATGACTCTTTTTCGCATTTTTTTGTTTTCCTTATTCTCGTAAATTAAAACTATAGCGGGAGGACTGAACTGCAGTCCACATCGTTTTGCCTCGAAACTCATCTTCTGTTTATGTCTGAGGCAAACCTATTTTCAACTGGTCTCCACTCGGAGTTTAGTAATAAAAGAGTACATCACTTTAACCATAAGTATAAATATTTTTAAATGGGTATTCGACACATAAATCTGAATTGAGAAACTCGCTAAGACTAGCTAGCTTCGCGTTAAACGTTGCCTATGTGCCTAATAGGAGTTGGACCTTTCTGTCTTCACCGAAGCCTGTCTATATTTACAGTATTTAACATTTTAAAATCATAGTGTTTCATCTACAATGACGGAATTAATTGATAATTGATTGTTTAAGAATGTTTTTTAAATACCTAATCTTTCACTCACAGCTTCCCTATAGTACCTGTTTATTTATCTTTCTAGTCAGGCACTTTAAGAGCCTTCTTACAAGTGCAAAAGGGTCCTTTAAGATCTTTTTCCGTAAATAAGTTAAAAGAGAGCACAAAGTGGGGCTATTATAGCTGTAGCTACATGAATAGAGTACCGCACAAGCTATAAAAAGCTTATTTTAATTTACCATTACCATTTTGATGTATTTTGTACTGTTTTCTGTGTTGGCTTGTTTATCGACATGTCATTGTTTGATCGAAAAGGGTAAGGTATACCGTTCTACCTCCTGTGTTAAAGGAATAATCACCAATTGAGCTTATTTTATGTCACCAAAACCTTGTACTTAATTTGGTATAAAGCTGTCTTTTGTCCTACTACCCGTAAAAAGAGAGAAATAAAAAATGACATTGGGTGGAAACTAAATTAAAACAAAAACTTAACTTTCCTTTTTTTATTTAAAAAAAATAATTTAAATCTTTTTAATGCCTTATCAGAACTAACAAAAATAAATTAAGCTAGTCATAAATGTATTATTACAGTTATAATTAAAAGTCTGCTCTGTTTAATCTTGTGGTCTTGCCCAATACAACCTACATCTTTTTTTTGTAGATGAGAAGAATACGAACCATTGTGTTCTTCTGAAGCAGTTACTTGAATCCTCATCAGTTTCAGTGGAGATCAACAAGAAGGGCTTTCACAGGTATTGACAGTGCACTCCCAAACATGGAACGATCACCATCTTTCAAAGCTCACTGTGTGTGGAATGAGTAAGTGATTATGGTGTGTTTTAGGGAGGTGGTAACCACTGTTGAGCTCAGCCCTGATGCACTTAGTGGGGTCAGAGTTATGCTGGTTCATAGATGGCCCAGAGGTGTCTATCTTGATCCATACCAGCTTACATCCCTGAGTGATCAAAGTGATTGGCAGGTAGGAATGTCACTTTATTTGGAAATAAATATTACAAACCACATTCATGTACACTATGTATTAATTATTTATGCATTAACCTCTGTAAGATATTACTAGATTCAGCCATTGACCTAGAGGTGCCTGCTCACAAGACTTCAGGATTTGTCACCTATGTGTATCCCACCCCTGAAGGACCAACGTCTAGACTGCTAAAAGTAACAATTCCCATACATGGTCGCTACCACAAGCCTTCTTTTGATGGGAAAACATTTACATCTGTCGACATAGAACCCCCAGAGCTGCTGCTGCGGACTGAAAAATGTAAGTGGATCATCTTTATTCTATGGCCATGTACGTCTGTCTTCTCAGAAACAAGTAACCAAAAATGTTTATTATATGCCTCCCAAGTTTCCTGCTAGTAAACCAACATTTGGCCTCCTTCACAAGGTGCTTTGATATTTTGCCAGCCTTGACTGATAACTGTAAAGGGAAGTTTAAATACCTGATGATCCCGTTGATGAGGATCTAAGAGATAAATTAAATACTTTTTAATATTAATATTGTTTTATTTTTAGTTGAGTGAATATACCAATAATTTATACGGTTAAAACAATAACTTGACTATAAAAATGTAGCTAATGGAGAAATTTAAGTGATTGTTTGTCTTAATCTAAACTTCTGTCTTCCTTATAGGTATGCAGTTCAACAATTTAGAGCCTCATACTGTCATGGACGCCGCCTGTACTCCCGACAATTCAAGCACGTGTCCGTGGGTTAAACTCCACCATCAGCAGGTGGTTCTCTATACATTTTTTTGTGATACTACTTGTCTATTGGTTCCTTTTCCTGTATGACTCAAAACATATATTGTATCCTGTAGGAGCAAGACCCAGTGCGTTTACAGTTTCCAGTTGGTGACGGGTCTTTGGTGACGCCTGTATGCGGTGGAACTCTTCTAGTTACAATGATCTGCTGTGTGGCACTGTCCAAATACATGTGGGAACATCGAATCACTTAAACAGCAATGGCCAACATATCTTCTGTTTAGTAGCTCAGTTACAGTTCTGTCTGATATCATTCTGGCATCACTAGTATTAAAGTCATAGAGCACCACTGCAAAATAATCCAGGTGATTCAAACCTGGCTCCTGGAATAGGCCACAGTTACTGTAAGTAAAAGTCCTCTAATTGTTGTGCAAGATTTTCTCTTGTTATAGTCTTGGATCAAAGATTGGAGCATATCCCATAACATATGGGAAGATGACACTTATTTTTTTGTTTCAGTTTGAACACTTAAATCAGGAATGTCTGTGACCACAAACAATGTTCTTATGATGTCTTTTATCCCAACTGCAAGCAATATTTTCAACTCCATAAAATAAAAAGCAAACATCTGTTTTGACTTTGTCTTGTTGTTGAACAAAAGATATTTCCCATCTTGTGTTGACAACATTTTTGCTCTACTGTGTTTAAACTCGATTTGTCAAAAAATGTCAGATTAGAAAGTATAAATGTGGGGTCATAAAGCTACAATGCATATGAACTCTGCACCGCAGACAGCAAGATGGTACCTCCTTTATAAAATCTTTTGTTTTGACATCGTAAAAAAGTGTGTTCAAGTAACTAACTCAATTGTTGTCTTTGTGGATTGTTTTTTTGGGGGGGTTTTTCCAAGTTCGTTTGAACCCACAAGTAGGTCAGAGGTGATGGTCAGTTACAGAACAGCAAAGCTGAATATATAGATAGTAATATGGATAATAAACAGTAAGATTACCTCGTTTAACCTGTCAGTGTCCTGTCAGTAAAAACTGATGTTGTGTAGCTGCTAGTGGGGAAATGTAACTCAATACATTTACTGAAGTACTGTGCTTAAGTACTTAACTTTTAGGTACTTGTACTTGAGTATTTTAATTCCCTGCTAATTTATACTACTACTACACTATTATTATGGATTAACCTTCACCTGTTGCAACATAAGTGATGCTAATCATCAGTATCAAGTATCAGTGGTTATAATCCAGTAGTATATGTGTACCATGTATATTGTTCATACCCACATTACAGTACTTTAAATTCTGGTGGAGATCCCAAAGTTTCCAAAGATACTAAATGTAAATGTGTATAATATAACGTGTAAGACTTTTTTTTTTAATACCACACTGTGTTGATGGAGCATGATTTAATTAGATATATATTCCAGACCACTACAGTTGAAGGAATGGCTTAAAGATACTTCCTGGGTTTTATACTTCAACCCAGCAGCAGACGGGTAGCGTGCACAAATGAGCTTTTCTTCTCCTCTCATAAATGTTGAACTACATTACCTAAAATGCTTTTCGACCAAATTCTAACTTCCAGTTTCTGAAGTTTCAACATATTTCTCGCTTTTAGATTTCCCAGTGGTCAAAAACGTGTCAACAGACCTCTGATTATTAGCACTGGCTGTAATCTATATGGCTTCAGATAGCAGACAGACTTCACACACCATTCATTGGGAACATTTATTGAATAGGCTAGGGCTGGGTCGGTAGTTCCGCTTCCCCTTCGCCATAGCGGAATTATCCAAGGGCCGAAAAAGATAGAAGAAAAGTTGCATTGTAAATAGTTATTGACACGGTTTTACTACGTTGTTTGTACGCGTCGGGTACCATCAAGCCCCCCATGTAACAAAGGTGGATTTTTTTTTAACGGATTTACAAACTTTTTTCCAGACCGTCGAGGAACGTCCGGGAGTCAAGTTCTATTCAAGTTTAACTGGTGTGGAACCTCCGGTGAGCTCTACGTCGTCTTCGTTAGCTTGCAAATAAAGCAAATCGGTGCTGGATAGTTTGCTAATTTGCAGCCTCTGTAGTGTTGTCTAAACCATCTCTGGGCAATGTTAATTTCTCTAAGGAAACCCATTAGTTTAATTGGCAGACTAGTTATCGTTAGAAGACTGAAAGCTTAACACTGATTTCAAGCGTCAGGGTAGCTTGTCATGCTAACCTTAGCTTATAGCTAGCACATTTGTTGGCCAAGTAGTTCATGCTAACATTAGCTTGCTAGCCGCCCCTGTTGTTACTCATTTGAAGGGCATTTTTGAATAGAGATAAATGCTGTTTTATGGGAAAATAATGGGCTGAATGTCGATATGTTGCCATTCTTCATCGTAGCCAGAAGCAATGAAGTGTCCGTATTTTAATTCTGAATCAAGTGCGCTGCGAAAATAGCAATTTATTCTTTCAACCTCATTTGGGCTCTTGTTATAGTCTTCTGGTGGGGTGCCACAATAAGCTGTCACGTCACTGTTTTCGTTCCGTTCACACAGTATAAGTTAACTTGTTTGTTCGTACAATAATAGTCACTCTTATCCACGCTATGGGCTCTTAATTTGTAATGGCAGTTCTTATTTATAAATTTTGAATACTGAGATAATGAGATGAATACCTAGCTGGATGTTGGGTTTCTCTCTGCTCAGTGTTTTGTGTCCCCAAAATGATTGTTGTTTTCCCAATTAAAAAACAGCTTCGCTAATACAACCCCCAATAATCCTACACACATTTATGCTTCAATAGCAATGCCGTTGAATTGTTTCATAGAAAGTAGTTCCCTGATTATTAGTGGCCACATACTGCTATATTTGTAAAAAAATGTCTTTATGTTTATGGTCTTATGATTGCCTGATTTTCCTCCAGGTGCCACTTGGTGCTGGCTTTTCTCTACTGCTGTCATTTTGGGCACATCCTCCTGTAGCGCATGAGCACAGCCTCGCCTCATATTGATGTGAGCGCTGCCTCGCACCCTCTCTGTTTGCCACCCTGTCCTGTCCTCGACCGCTGTGCCCCCCAAGCTCTCCTTAGCCCAGTGAGGCCCCCAACAACCGATAGAGATGTGTGATAACGGAGACCCTGAGGATAAACCCCCTGCCCCTCCGGTCAGGATGAGCAGTACCATCTTCAGCACCGGCTCTGGCAAAGACTCTCTCTCTGCCAACCACAGCTCTAAACCACTGCCTTCTGTGCCCGAGGAGAGAAAACCTCGCAACAAGATCATCTCAATCTTCTCTGGAGCTGAAAAAGGTGAGAAGAGTTTGTCAGAAAAATATTTAAACCTGCAGTGCAGAACGTCTGTATCTGCACAAACACCATTGACATGCTCATGATGCCATAGGTTCCGACATGTACCTAGTTTCTGTAGCCTACTCCATTGCTATGGTTGCTACCCTTTTCTGCTCTGGAAAACTAATTTTTGCCAAAAATGCATCGCTACCGGAGAGCCAGCACAGGAATGCAGAGTGATTTATCTAGTGGTGATCAGCTTATTTAGCATTGTGTGAACCTGTTTGGCAAGGGCCCAAAAGTCCCTGCACTCCAGGTTTAACTTTAAAGTCATTTTTGTGTTACTTGTGTCAAGTGTTGTCGTGTAATTTCAATAACGTTTTGGTTTCTTCCAGGAGGTAGAAAGAAAGATCGAGACAAAGAACGACCAGAGATCTCACCGCCTTCAGATTTTGAACACACCATACATGTTGGGTTTGATGCTGTCACTGGGGAGTTCACTGTGAGTTTTCACTGTTTGCTCATTCTCATACGTTTATTTATGTTTTCCTCTAAAGCCTGCTTTTTGACAATTGACTCAACCAAAACATCTCCCAGCACATCTTAGCCTGCACCAGTTTGACACCATGTCATCTTGACACCTACACAGGGTATGCCAGAGCAATGGGCTCGACTACTCCAGACGTCAAACATCACCAAGTCAGAGCAGAAGAAAAACCCACAGGCTGTGCTCGACGTTCTTAAGTTCTACGACTCTACAGGCAACGGTCGCCAGAAGTACCTCAGCTTTTCTTCTTCTGGTGAGGCTCTAAATAAAGATTGTTTAGTTACCTGTAGGGTATTACAAATATAGATCAAGTTTACCACCATGATTCAAAGTACAAGTTATTTATTGCCTAAAGTTATGCTTTTGTCTTCAAGTCGAGACATTTTTTTCTTTTCTCATCAAGAGGAATTTAATCAATATTATCTCATGTAAAACATTAACAGTAGAAAGAGCAGAACCGTACAATGTGTCAGACTTGACCCCTTTGAGAATGTCTTGTTCAATCTGTGACTACAGATACTTCTACGTACGGATACATTTTTTCTTCTCTAACTCTGCCTCATTTTTTATTCACAGAAAAAGACGCATTCACCCCAGGCCCTCAGTCTGTGAGTACTTCAAGACTGTTAAAAACAAAAACATGCTGTTTTAATTGTACTATGCTTCTTCTTAGAAAGGCTAACAACTCCTCTGTCACTCTAAATTAGCCTGTCAAAAAAGGCACTGAACCGTCTTCTCCGAATATCAAAGACATTGATGATGACGACGACGATGAAGCTCCTCCTCCTGTTGTGGCACCAAGACCAGAACACACAAAGAGTGTAAGTCACCTGCTTGAAGTGACAGCATAATGATGGCTTGTAAAGTCACTGTTTCATATTTCACTTACTGAGGCATTTCTTGTGACCTTGAGAGTTTTGTTTATGTGTTTGTTTTTATTTGATTGTTTTGTTGTGCAGGTGTACACTCGCTCTGTTATTGACCCAATCCCTGCTCCAAACCCGTGTGTGGACGGAGATGTTGCCTCCAAGGCTGCCGACAGACAGAAAAAGAAGGGCAAAATGTCTGATGAGGAGATCATGGACAAACTGAGTAAATTATTAATAATTAATCAATCTCACAAATTTGTTGTTACAACAATTGAGCAGTTTAAATCAAACCCTGTTCCCTTTACATGTGATTGTTATCCGGCTTACAGGAACCATAGTGAGCATTGGAGATCCCAAGAAGAAGTACACCAGATATGAAAAAATTGGTCAGGGGTGAGTACAGATCCACCAATTGCTTTTGGAACTTGTGTTAAGTAATAATAATAATAGGCCATCACTTTCTCAACTTACTCAACAAAATCGGCCCATTTTTCATATCAATGTTAGATTTTAAGTCCCCCCTCAATGAACTGACAGTTGGATGATATCAAGTTTGACTACTGTTAGAGAGAGCCTGCTGCCCCGTGGCAGAATCCACACCAAGGTGTAATGACGCCTTCCTTATTCCTGGAAAGGTTTTTCACCAGGTGTACACTCAACCAAAGTAGATTGAGATTTACTCGTGATTATTGTATACTAATATGTCAGCCTTGAAAAGCAGAATATGAAAATTCTGCGTTATAACTAAATTGGACAAAAACCCAACTTCTGGACTTGACGGAGCTTTGTGAGGTCAATTTTTGGAGTAGCATCAGTGTTCTGAAGCCAGTTACGTCCATGACACCCTCACCATCCCATGAGACAGATCCAAGTAGGCCCCTAGAGTTAGTGCTCTTCTCGTGCTTCTCATCCAGTTTTACACAAAGCGTCATATCACAACTCTGGAAGATGAATCTTTTGTGTCAAAAATCTGACAGCATATTTCTGTTTTTAATAGTTTTGCAGATAAAATTTGAGTGGACCTGTTGTAAAAGTTTGCATTGAAGTAAACTGCTTATCTCCTTCTTCTCACAGGGCATCAGGAACAGTATTCACAGCCATTGATGTTGCCACAGGACAGGAGGTAAAGAGTGACTGAGCACTGGATGAGGAAATGTTGAGACTATAAAAAGACTAACCAGGGACACAGCAGGGTCAACTTGTGGTGCTCATTTCATAAAAATGGACACATGAAATAATTTGAACAATAAGCTTTATTTGTATAGCAAACACGCTCTGTCTGATTGGCCCCCAACGATGTGTTTTATTGCGTATGAATTCAACTGTTCATTTGCAAGAGGATTAATGTAGCATTTCTTCTTTCAAAAGTTGCATAGTCTCACTTAAAATGCTTTACAGTAAGAGAGAAATGTCAATTAGAGCAATGTTTTAAAAATGTCTAATAGATAAAAGTGTAATAAAGACGTAAGGGAAATACATTTTTATACTAACATGGTCCATAGAGTAATTCTGAATTTATGGTCTGCTGCCCTTTTACAGGTGGCTATTAAACAGATCAACCTACAGAAGCAGCCCAAGAAGGAGCTGATCATCAATGAGATTCTAGTAATGAAGGAGCTGAAGAATCCCAACATTGTCAACTTTTTAGACAGGTGAGACTGAAAGTAAACCTGCAGCCTGACAGCTGAAGAGCACCTACTGATAAATGTAACAAATCCAAAGAGTTGTCACTAAAGCATGGATGGACACACCAGTGTGTGACGATGTGTGTTTGTGTGTGTATATGTCAGTTTCCTGATGGGGGAGGAGCTGTTTGTGGTGATGGAGTATCTGGCTGGTGGCTCACTGACAGATGTGGTTACAGAGACCTGTATGGATGAAGCCCAGATAGCTGCTGTCTGCCGAGAGGTACACTGCACTCTGTACAACCGGGGCCGTATGAAAGAAATCAAATCCCTCTTTATATGAAAGTTAAACAAAAGCTTAACTCTCAACGACTTTCCCTCTCTACCTACACTTGTGTCCATATCTGCAGTGTTTACAAGCGTTGGATTTCCTGCACGCAAACCAGGTCATTCACAGAGACATCAAAAGTGACAATGTGCTACTCGGAATGGATGGCTCTGTCAAGCTGAGTAAGTCCTGTACTGATGTTATCAGGAGCTTCTTGTTAAACCCTCATTGATACGCCCTTTCACTGTAACTGTGTGTTTACTCTTCTCCGTCTCCTCGACAGCCGACTTTGGCTTCTGTGCCCAGATCACTCCAGAGCAGAGTAAACGCAGCACCATGGTAGGCACGCCTTACTGGATGGCTCCTGAGGTGGTGACCAGAAAGGCTTATGGGCCTAAAGTAGACATTTGGTCACTGGGTATTATGGCCATTGAGATGGTTGAAGGAGAGCCTCCCTACCTGAATGAGAACCCACTACGAGTGAGTGAGAACGTTTTTTAACACTCTTGGTTAACTGCCCTCTTTTTTTTGTTTTAGTCTTATTTACATGTTGTTCATTTCCAACTTATAGGGACAGTTTAACACCATAATCATTATTTTTCCTCTTACCTGTAGTGCTATTTATCCGTTTAGATTGTTTTGGTGTAAAATGTTTTGGAGGTATCTGACGAGATCTCTGCCCTCTCTCAAATATAATGGAACTAAATGGCACTTAGCTTCTGGTGTTCTCTTTCCAGTAAATCATTACTTAAGAAAATCCACAGACCTTGTTGCAAACCGTTTACTGTAGGAACTATTTTCTTTCTGTGTCACTGCAGAAGGAAGCATGCATCTACTCATGGATGAGAGGCTAGTTAATGTTACAGCTCAGCCAAGGAGGACGCCATTAATCTTTACATTCGCCCTGTCACAAGCCTCTTGTCCACGGGTAGATGCATGTTTCCATGCATAGTTATCGGGGTAGTTCAATAGAAAGAAAATAGTTCTGACATGAAACTGCTCACAACAAGGTCTGTGAATTATCTTGAGTAACCGGTTCATGATTTCTGGAAAGAGACACTGCTGTCGAGTTTTTGAGATGTATTTTGTGAAGTGCCATCTCTACAGCCGAAATGTCCAAAACCCAGCTACTCGCACCAAAACAATCTAGATGGATAAATAGCACAAAGAAATATATCTATTTTTGATTTTGGGTAGATCTGTCTCATGAAATCTCACATCTTCTATGTGAATATGAATCATCCGTACATTGAGCAAATTTGTTTAACAACTTCAGGTTCACTTGCAAAAACGATGTCAAAGTAACAGCTTACTGTACATAATGAAAAATCTTAATTTGGTATCAAAAATCTAAAACAATACGTGATAAATTGGATCCATGATTTGTTTGTCAGACTTCAGCAAAGCTGCCTGAACAACTGCAGTCCTTAAGCAGATGCTCACAAGTCTCATGAGAGTTTGTTCTGCTCTCCTCATGCGCTAACGGCAGCATTCAGGGAGTAAGCCGGGCACTAAACAGTTGACTTGTTGTTAGCGGTTGTAGTCAAAATACAAATATTTCTGTCACGTCTGTCTGCTGCTTCTGTTGCTTTTTTGTTGTGTTTGATACTTGTGCACGGACACTGTTGAATCAGCTTTATTGGCCAAGTATGTTTACACATACGAGGAATTAGACCAAGGTTACTGGATCAGGCCAACTACCAACCGAAAGGGATTTTACGACCTGGGAATGA
Source organism: Hollardia meadi (assembly GCA_037974645.1). Classification (NCBI taxonomy): domain Eukaryota; kingdom Metazoa; phylum Chordata; class Actinopteri; order Tetraodontiformes; family Triacanthodidae; genus Hollardia; species Hollardia meadi. The sequence goes on from JBBPCS010000375.1 coordinate 3,355,067, forward strand.
GACTCAACAATCAAATATCTTACGCACTGCACCTTTAATTAAAATGCCTCACTTTACCAGTTTGAATCACTTGCTGGAAGTGAGTTATTTACTGAAACTAGGTTTGACAGTTCTTGGTGTTCCCATTTCTCTCGCCTCTTTCTCTTTGGCAGGCATTATACCTGATTGCCACAAACGGCACACCTGAGCTTCAGAACCCAGAGAAGCTGTCTCCAGTGTTCAGAGACTTCCTCAACCGTTGCTTGGAAATGGATGTAGAGAAAAGAGGCGGAGGCAAAGAGCTGCTGCAGGTTGAAAAATGCTTCCCTTTGTTATATTTTTTCATTGAGGTTCTCCTGTATTTTAATTTAATATGCACCCGATTCACTGGTTTTTCCTTTCCCCTCCTCTTTGTTAATGGGTGTGCAGCATCCCTTCCTGAAGCTGGCGAAGCCCCTCTCCAGTCTCACACCTCTCATCCTGGCAGCCAAGGAGGCCATGAAGGGCAATCGTTAGCTTAAGAGAAGAGCTACCCTGCCTTCCCATGCTGTGCACAGACATGTGCCAACCATTTAGTTTTCGTGCCAGACAATTGGCTGAGAGTGACTTGCTAGTCTTGATGCACCAGCCTTAAAAGCCCTGACAAACCTCACTGTGAAGAAGACCAAAAAATATAGCACAACCCCCACCGCTGTCCATATGAACTCTATTCTCACTCAGATGTCAGAAGACAAGTTAAACTAAAGTGCTTAGTTTCAGTGTCGGGCGTAGTTATTTTGTACAACAAATCTCCTGGTGACATGTTAGGGCTAGGCTTGTATTTAACTTGGAATGAAGAAGATGCCTAGTTCTGTTTAGTTTTTTTTGTTTTTTAATCATCTGCCTTAAACAAATGCAAAATGTTGCCTAATGTATTGTTGATTGTGTCAATGTTTCTCTTCCCATGATTTTTACTACCTTTGTAATTTACCTTTTCAGCTTGTCAGTGTCTTAGTTATTTTGATACTTGAATTTCATATGTGTCTCCCTTTTTGTTCTATAGTTGGTCTCATTCAATGAACATTCTTGCTATTTCCACATTGACTCATGTTTTATGGACATTTTCTCTTACCGGTTTTTTTATAGGAAACATTTTAGTACATTCGCCATCATGACATGAACATGTGCTGTCTTTGCGTCGTGCTCCGACTGCCACACTTGACAGACCTACTGTACCAGTTCTTCCCCTGTATCATTTGTCTCCTGATACCAGAGGTGCACCTTACAGGCAAATTAAAATGTTAGTTCGACAGGGTTTATACTTTCTTCTTTATTGTTATTAAAAATGAGTATTGTATGTCGATCTCTGACCTTTGTGTTCTTCTGGACTAAAGAAATTAGTTTTTCCCATTTGTATATTGTGTACTTAATTAGTTTTTTTTAAAAGTGGCCATATCATTATGGTTAGCTGTCGAATGCATGGTAAAGACAATTTGTTGACTGTTTTTATTTTCTGTCCTCTGAACAACTAACAACCTTGTCTTCGCACTCAAATAAATGCAACTGTTCATGCTTTTCTGATTTGGGTGTGAAATTGATTAATGTGCAATAATGTCACTTTTTTTATTTTAAAGCCACACAGAGTGAAACAAACATGAGACTAGACTAATAAATGTAATGCATTATGACATTAATAACCTTTACTATACTATACTTTTTTTTTTACTATACCTTTATTACTTTACTATATGTCTGAAGTGGAACCAATGAATACCGGATTCTGTACAGGCAGTGCTGATACAAGTTTAGGATTTAGGTGAAGGAGCTTGACGTGCCTTTATTTCTAAGTAGTATGGTGACTGATTTTAAAATTTTAAGCATTTTTATCGTGCGCTTTTATTCTGGAGGTTTTGTCCGGAAGTATTACTCTGAGCTAAGCGTGCGGCAGTAGCCATTGGGACGAAATTGCTACCCTAATTTTTCTCACATTTGTAAGTAATGGCGGTCCAAATGAAAGACAAGGAAGCTTATCAAAGACTAAACTATCTTTACCAGGTAGGAAATAAAGAATAAGTCAAAAGCTAAACGCTGTCATGATGCCATCGTTAGCAACGTTAGTCACATGGCTAACGTGCCAGCTAGCTTGCTAACAAATCCATCGGTTTTATTTTCCTACAGGCTGCACATTGTGTTTTATCTCAAAACTCGGAAAATGTGGAGCTGGCTCGTTTCTACTGCTTCACACAGAGGACCATTGCAAGACGTTTAGTTCTTAGACAGTAAGTAAAGTCTATCTCGGTGTTATCCAGATGGTTGTTTCGTCTAGTATTGGTTTTATTTTGAAGGGTGAATCTCAGCAAGGCCTAGCATGATGCATTCATGATGACGAGCAGTATTAGTCACAATTGTGCTTCCCTTTAAAGCAACATGTAATGCAATATGTTGTTTTCCCTTGTTTTTAATTGCTGCATAGCGTTTAATATGTATATAAACATCAATCCTGCTAAACGAAGCTGTTGGGACATTAACTTTATTTTTCAGGGTTAACAATTGCTACAAAAATGAATTAATCCTACTAATAAATACTGTCTGTGTAGCTCAAGCCTGATATATCGTATTTCTATGAGCCTTCTACTTCCTACGACTATTTCCTCCTGTCAGAGTAACGTTTACTAAAACCTAAAGTGCCTAGAAGATATAGAAAATTAAAGACTGAAACTACATATTTGTGGCCTATGTGACAAGCATCTGTTAATTGTTAATTTTTTCTCAGAGATCCATCAGTGAAGAGAACATTGTGCAAGAAGTGCTGCTCATTGCTCATCCCTGGTGTAACTGCTACAACAAGACAAAGAAGTAAGTCAGTATATCACTTGAAGTAATGGTCCAGTTACTGATGTTTACATTTCCTGTCCTGCATTGCATTATAAACAGTCCATTTGTGTGTTTTATCTCAGTTTGTTTGGTTGAAGAGACATGTTTAGAGACACTAACTTTGTTTTTGTTGACTTTGTTTGTAATTAGGAAAAAACAGCAAGACCCGCTTTACTGTTTTGAGGTGCCTCAGCTGTTGGCAAACCAAGACGTTATTGAATAATCCAGATTATTGTTTGTGGGTAGACCGACCCGAGGCTCAGATGGAGCAACAAAAGCAGCCAGGTGACGAACCTCAATCTGACATTATACACCATAAACACACAGTGCTTCTCTGAACTGTCCTCTGCACTGAAGCATCAAGATTTGTAGTGCGAAACCATGTTTTTACATTGGCTGACCTGAATTTAAAATAAGTAGCAAATTCAGATTTCTCAACTCAACAATAATGAGTTGGAAAAGGCAAACGCACTGACCATTATTATTTTCTCTTTATATCCCACAGATTCAGGGCCTTCTGTTAAGAATCAGCCAAAAGACAAAAAGCCTGAAGGATCAGTGTCTTCTAAACCCAGTGCTGCTCAGAGCACTGCCAGCACATCACAGCAGTTCCCCTCACTGTTAAAAATGAAGGACTGATATTTCTCCTTTTTTTAAAAAAACGTTTAGCTCATTGTGTTACATATATAATCTGAGGAAGTCGTTTCATATTTAAATGCCAACTTTTCACTTCTGTTTTCAGAAATGTGTTGATTTAGTGAGTTTTTGGCCTCTGTGAGATCGATTTCAGTCAATCTTTCTGCATGTTCGTCAGCTCACAGTGCTATTTTTGATGCTGCCAGCAGATGGCCACTGTGGTTTGGACTTAAAGGAAGAAATGTTAGTGAAAGTATGAGACAATCAGTGACTGTCCAGCTTCCCTTATAATGGAAGTCCATGGTGTTGGTGGCAGTATGACTTGGAATCTGAGGCTGCCAGTTAAAAATCCTTTATTAAATCATGGAAAAACCAATGCATTCATGAAAGTGTCTTGGGTTTTTCTTTGGGGTTTTTTTTTCCCAAAAGGAAAACATTGATGCTAATGATTTTATTGAAAATGGCTAACAAGGATGGAAAATTTCAGAATTTTCCATCATTTTTTATGTTTAATATTTTACATTTTTTGTACAGGATTGTGACTTGAGGTAAATATCTCTTGATCATTAACCATTTGTTGTCAGGTTCTTTTGTAAAAGGTTGATTAAAAGAAAATAATAAACATTTGTAGTTTCTTTCACATTTTCTTCTTTTCTCCTTTGTCCCCCTTTGGCACTCTGAAACGTGTCTTCTGAAAATATAGTAGGTTCTTGGAAAAAATCCTTGGAATATGTCCCATGTATAGAAGAAGAGCCAGAGTCATGCCTAGAAAACACACATTCACAGGGTTCACTTTAAAGAACTGATAGGAGATGCACATATATTTCATTTTAATGTAATTTACCTGTGAGAGAGCCCAGCCAGTAGACTAGTGCATACTCTGTGACGGTAAATCCAGGACAGTGGAAGGTGAGGCCGTAGGACAAAGATGGGTTTATGTATGCAGAAGTGTAGCCTCTGGCTGCAAAAAGCAAACGGACAAATAAAATTTATGTTGGAATCTGACTCATAAATCGATCAATGACACTTGAAGCAGAGGATAACAGGCATGACTGATCCCAAGGTGTGGTGTTGTGTACAAACAAAATTGTTTTCAAAGCTGTGAGATAATTTCTGAATTTATAAAAACAACCCTGACCCATGATCAACCAAAACCTATCAATGAAATACCAAACAAGCAAACTTACAATAATGCACTATTTTCTTTGCTTTCTTTGGCTAAAATGTATAGAAAGACACATGAGCAATAATGGATTAATTAAGCTAGAGGTATGCACTGAGCCATAGCAGAATAAGAAAGTGTCGCACTGTGGATTCCCATGTTATTTTGCTTTCATTTACAAAAGTTTTAAAATAAAAATGTTTCTTTTGCCTACAGAAATGATCTTATATTTCCAGACAAAGTGTCTTTTTTATGACAAAGAAGAGGCCAGTTTCATCTAAAACTTACCTGTATGGGAGAGGAATGTGAGGAGGACGGCGATCAGGGGCACCCGGATCAAAGCATATCTGTGTTGCAGGTTTAGATGGACTAGATGAAAGATGCACGCGCAAACACACTCTGTGAAAAAACCCTGAAGCAAAGAGACCAGCAGAGATGTGCTGCACTCTCTAGCCATCAGGTTTTTGATCATGTGCATGTCTGTCAGCTCCAGACCCCAGTAGTATACAGCTACAAGCACTGCAAGGTGGGCCCCAAGAAACTGGGCTGCTACAGCAAGGAGAGTGGGCAGGGTAGTAGTCTCCAGCTGCAGGAACCTCAGAACAACCAGATTGGGATTCCCCGATGCACCACCACAGACCACACCGTGTGTTAGTAGCACCACAAACAGAATGGTTACAGTCACATCAGGACCCAGGCCCCCAGCCCACTCACCCACCTCCACAATGGTCTGCACCTCCAGCCAACATGCCACCAGCATGAAAGAGGATGCAAATTCCAAAATGAAGCTAAACCGGGGCCATTTTTTAAGGAGTGTTCGAACTGAGGCTGCAAAGATCACAACAGCCAGGAAGTATCCGAGAGATGCGTTTAGTCCAGACATGGCTTAGATCAGGTGTCCCCTAGCTGCTTTTTCTTTTCAAAGAGGAATGAATGAAGGCTGGACTCAACAACTCTGCTCTCTGTCTGGCAACGTGGCACATGCAGAGATACATTTCTTATCAGAGACACGTCATGTTTGTATCCCACAGCCACCTGCCAAAAATACACATGACCCTTTGCAAGGTCAGGTCAGGAAGCTGGCCTTCATTCAATGGTCATGTATGATTAGATCCTCTGTAAAGGATAACTTATACTGTAAATTATCTATTTTCTCCTGCTGGCTCTTTGCTAGTTACCAAGTCTTCCCCTTGCTGTCCCCTCTGCAGCCCATGTTCCGTTTTTTATGTGCACAATAGCAGAGAGCTCCCATGTTACTTGTTGGACTATATTCTTTGCAAATAAGACATTATTCTTCTCTGGCCTCTCTGTTAATATAACAGTTGTCTGCTTTAAAAAATTAAATAAGAATATAAATGAAAATAGAAACTATTACAAACAAGTAGTATACATGCGATACCCAAAGACATACCCATACCCAAATACACCCAATATGTTGTACATAAAGTAGTAGTGCAGTACTTTCTTAAGTGACATAGTGGTATGATTAGTACCTAGAGATAGGCCTATAGTATAGTAGTATGGGATATAAAATATAGTTTAAAAAAATAGTATAACATGATATATAGTATGATACAGCAATATATAATAGAATATACAATAGAAAGTATGAGTAAAATATATAATATTGTAAAATATATAATAAGATAGGTAAGGATATGTTTACTGTGGGAGACCAGGAAAAGATATATATATATATATATATATTTATAGCATAGTCTTAAATATTGTACCTAGTGAGTGAATGTACCCCTTTACTTGTGATTGGATTATATAGATCACATGTTAGAGAAAAACCAGGAAGTGTACCCAGTACAGTGATGGATGGAATTACTGTTAACACTAATTTTGACTGTCATTAGTAAAAATTAAAGAACAGATAATCATCTCCATCCAGCTCCTGATTTAAGTTTCCAAACCTCCCATTTAACAAATTAACGATGTGTAACGTTCGTTCGCATTTTTAAGTTCCGTGTGTGGGTGCCACCTCTTGTATTGTCAGACGTTATGCCGATAGAATAAACCGCATTTTGCCGTTAGTGATGTTGAGAGGCGGAAGTTGTGAAATGTCGACGTACCCGGTTTGCGCGCGCTCGTGCGTGCGTGTGTGTGTGTGTAGCGGTGCGTGCGCTAGTGAAGTGATGGCAGTGGAAAAGCCGACACTCAGAGAGGAATGAGAACTTGTTGGGGATGGCGGACAAACCTCTGTCATTGTTTGTGAAGCTGTTTGCCGCTGGGTTTTACGGTCTGAGCTCGTTTCTAATCGTCGTGGTGAACAAAAGCGTCCTCACTAACTACAGGTAATTGTTTCGGCGACGCCTGTAACGGTTATAACGTTAATTGAAAAGCTAAGTTAGCTAACCTAGCAACTGGAAGTTGAGTTGGCTGGATAGCGGAGCCAACACGGTGGTGCTTAATAGCTAGCGGCAACTTTTGGCTAGCGATGTGATGCAGACTGGAATAGGGAAGCTTCACTTGCAGTAGCGTTATAGGAAACTATATTTTAACCTGTCATTGTAAAGTATGAGGCTACACTGTGCCCAGCCTGCGAGTTGTAATGTTGACTTGGACTAACGGGGACTTCTCTGTTCCAGATTCCCTTCCTCAATATGTGTCGGAATTGGACAAGTAAGTTGAATGCCTTTCCCTCCGTGTGCACTGCCTTTCCAAACCCACATTACCCCGTGAAAGCAGACAGCGTGTAGGTAATTTTCTATTGAATGTGTGTGCAGATGTTGGCCACAGTGGTTGTGCTGTGGGTGGGCAAGGCTGCGAGGGTGATCAGCTTCCCAGACTGTGATGAGAGCATACCTCGCAAGGTAAGACCAATACCCATCCATCTTTCTCTAATGATGTACAGTTTTTTTCCCCCCAGTATCCATATATTTACATCTACCTGGTTTTACAGACGTTCCCTCTACCTCTCCTTTATGTGGGAAATCAGATCACTGGCCTGTTTGGAACTAAGAGGCTGAAGTAAGTCCTCACCTCTGAACTATCTAGGCTGAAGAGATGTTGATTCAGTGCCATCATGAGCTCATTGGGCATGGGTGTTGATATTTGGCCAAGTTAAAGCCATATATGTCCTCTTCCACCAGCTTGCCGATGTTTACTGTCCTCAGAAGATTCTCCATCTTATTCACAATGCTGGCTGAGGGATTTCTGCTCAAGTAAGATCGCACATGAGAGATAACCCATTTTTCTGTGAGACACCAAGCTGTTGTCTTTGTACTGTATAGGTAGCGTTTATTTACAGCTCAAAGCAGGCAGATTGAATTTCTCTGCTTTACTCTGTGACCTTTGGCAGGAAGAAATTCTCCAGGCCAGTCCAGCTGACAGTATTTACAATGATCCTCGGGGCGTTTATAGCCGCAAGGTAAGTTCTACTATGTCCAGATGTCACGACTTTTAACCAAACCAGAATTCCCTTCTCTACAAAGGGTTGTCCAGCCTGATATATGTCCTCACTTAAGTTATATTGTCTTCAGCGTCAATTAACACATGTTGTATATCTGTTGTAAAAGAAGCCCTGCTGCTTAAGCAGAGCACGCTCATAGCAAAATTGTTAGCGACACAACACTTATTTACTTTCTCGACACTTTCTTTTATTTTCTCTCTCCTCTCTCTTTGCAGTGCTGACTTGTCCTTTGACCTGCAAGGCTACGTGTTCATTCTCCTGAACGACGTGCTGACTGCAGCCAATGGAGCCTATGTGAAACAAAAATTAGATGCGAAGGTATGTGGCTGCCCCAATCTGATGAATAGTAACCATTGTTGGGTTGGAGCTGTTTTTGGCATTGAGCTGATGTTGGTGAATTTAGAGAACTCAAACTGTCCTTGAACGTCTGCCTTAAAGGGACTCGGAACACAAACACCGTGAGTTCTTTATGCTCCCTGTGTACTCGCTGAGATGATTTAATCACCGTTTAAATCTACTTTTTGTAGAGAACTATCATTTGTTTGTAAAGGTTGTGCTGCTGTACTATGGATTTTGCATGTTTTCTGGAATTATTTTTAACAGTCAGTTTAATTACTGTTGAGTCAGAAATGTCTTGGAGCTGGTTTTAGTCGTTTTTCTGTCACACAAGCACACTGCTCAGCTCTCACGTTACAGCAGAGGCAGAACTGGATCCACATTTAGTCTGTGATGTCAGTAGAGCACCAGCTGCTAATACTGAACAAGACAGAGGTGTGTGTGTGTGTGTGTGTGTGTGTTTGATATTGTGAGGGAGATGGAGCCATGCAAAACACAACCAGACAGATGCAAACAAACAAGAGGTTTTAGTGTAGTGGGCCGGCCATGTATGACATCTGTATGCTAGTTATTGAGGAATGTACTGAACGACTTGTGACTAACACTCTCTATTTTGGCTCTGCTTATTTCTCATGTTCCTGTTCCTGTCCTGCCCATCTGTGGCTATGCTCCTTCTCACAGGAGTTGGGGAAGTATGGATTGTTGTATTATAACGCATTATTTATGATCATTCCCACGCTACTGTTGGCTCATGTGACTGGAGATGTGCAGAAGGTAAGCAGTTCCTTCATTCAAACCCCCAAACGTCTTTCAAAAGAGAGACTAAACCAAGGCACTCTTCTTAAGATAAAAAGCTTTAATAATAGGCTAGTTAATAGTGGAACTGATAAAATTAAGCCAACATGTTTCGGCCACACACGGCCTTCATCAGAGCAGATTATTAATCATTATTATTATATTATTAAAGCTTTTTATCTTAAGAAGAGTGCCTTGGTTTAGTCTCTCTTTTGATTATCGCATTTTTTTTTACCAAAGAGCACCTTCTCACTGCTTTGTTGTTTCACCTGCCTAAAGAACGCTGAAGCCCTCCTATTTTGTTTCTTTTTCCCCAAACGTCTTTATAGAAGATTCTATCCATTAGATTAGTGAAATGTAAGTGTGCTTAAACCGTAAACTTTCTTTGTAGTTAGCTTACGATGTTGGCACTGATCAGCTATTGCAAGGCTAATCCTAAATTGAAGTGAGTGCACATACGTGTGAGCAAGTGTGTGCGTAATTATGAGCTGCCTGTTTGTTGGTGAGCATTGGCAGAGACTTTCTGGTCTGCCCAGCTGGGGCCCAGCAGCCAGAAAGGCACAAAGCAGCTTTTATACACCTAGTAGAGTTATTACAGCAGCGCCTACGCCTCTTGACTGAATAACCTCAGTATAGATACAGACCACTACCCTATAAGGATTTTGGAAACTTAGTGTTGGATTTGTAAGTATGTAAGTATTTGTAAGTAGTTGTGTCATTGCCATCAACTCCCTAAAATGTGATCAACAACTCTGCAGTGCTCACTTAATCTTTATTTCCTTTCTTCCACTGAATGTCAGACTAGATACTTTCACAAGGAGTGACTTTTAGTGAATTTTTTTACTCAATAAACTGAATATTTCAATCTTGGATAATTTCTCATACATAATTACCTACTTATCTAGCTTTTCTCTGTTTTATGCATGATTTTTGTGTGTGTTTCACTAGTAGAGGTCTGTTATTTCTTATGCTGTGCTTCTTTTCTCAGGCGGTGGAATATGAAGGTTGGTCAGATGTGTTTTTCCTCAGCCAGTTCATCCTCTCTTGCATCATGGGGTAAGAATACAGGCCTCAGTGTGACGTGGGTGTGTGCGCAAGCAGGCAGAATTGTGTTTCGTGCCAGAATTGAACATCTGGATTTCACCAAATTTCTGTGGCATTGCTGTTATATCTGTGGCTGAGATCTTGATTCTTGGCCATTGTTTGAAGCCCACAATCTCCCTTTGTCAACCATTAATATTGTGAAATCTGACTTTGTGCTGGTGTGTTGAGTCAACTGTAATATGACAAAATCTTGTTTTGCAGGTTTGTTCTAATGTATTCCACCGTGCTTTGTACACAATACAACTCTGCATTAACAACTACGATTGTGGGCTGCATCAAGGTAAGCTGCAGATTTGTTTGAAGTTATAGTTAAATACACCCAAACAAGAAACAGCTGATTTAATATTTTCTCCATTTTGCAGAATGTCCTGGTGACATACATTGGAATGGTGTTCAGTGGAGACTACATTTTCTCTTGGACTAACTTCATAGGTTTGAATATCAGGTATGAAATGCCAATTGTATTTTCTAATGTATGCTCAAATGTTTTGTTTGTCTTCATAGATGATTTTTTTTTCCAGTCATTCCCAGGGCTGGCCCAAGTGGTTTTGTGGTCCTATTTAGAATTTCTCCTCTACAAATTATCTCCCATCTGGCATTCTAGCACATACACTTTGGTCACACAACAGATTGATTCAGTTGCATATATACATGAGAGAGAAGTTTAAATACCATATTATCATATCTTGTTGTCCTAAGCCACAGTCGTGGCTCTATGGATGGAAATGTCACTCTGTTGGTTCACCCTTTTGGTCCAGCCTGAAAAATCTCAACAGTCATTGGATTGGATTGAAATTTTGTACAACATTTATGGTCCATAGATGATAAATCCTTATGTCTTTGGAGATCCTTTTCTATAGTGCCACCAGCAGGTCAAAGTTTTCACCCATCCTGTGAAACATCTTGACATCTTCTTGATGGGCCGGGACAAAAAGTTTGTTCAGACATTTATGGTTCCCAGACGATGAATCCTAATGACTTGGATGATCCCCTTTTCCTCTAACACCAATATGAGGTTGACATTTGAGGTTGTATGACTGAAATGTCTCAAGTGTAGGATGAATTGCCACAAAAGTTAGTAAAGGGCATTCATGTCCTTTTTTAGAATGAATCGTAATAACTTCTCTGGCCCTGGCCGCTGAATTTTTAGTGCCATCATCAGGTCAAAATTTAGATTTGTCCAATAATTTGGTTTATGGCCAAATCCATGCAGAAATCAACCTCAACTCTTCGTAAGAAATAAAATCAACCTCCTTTTTGTGACAAGTGCTGTAATTTCTAATTAATTGGTTAATAAATAATGACAAAAAAGAAGTTATAATTCAGTTATAATATGCTGTCTTGTGGTCACATGGCCTTAATCAAATCATTGTGGGCTGCTTTGAATTGCTTAAACCAATCAAAACTGAGCCTCAGCTGTGCTAAGCCCTCTCTGGAAAGCATTTGTTTTTCACACAGCTCATTATGTGCCATACATCCCATAGCCTATTAGAATGAACATTGTTCTTGTGTCTGGTTGTAAACAGATGTGAAACAGATGGTATTTGTTCAGTCGACACACAAGTCACTGAAACTAATGGGCCAGTTAGCTGCAGGAATTTATATTTGCCTGTTGGATCATGTTGGGAAATATGACAAATTTTCTGGCTGACGATGTGCTGCAACATGTTTACCCTCACGCTGATTTGACATTAATGACGTCATGATTTTCAAGTCCCAGTTTGCCTGCAACTTTCAGGTGAAAGTTTTTTTTTTATAGCCCCTCTAACATGAATCCAAATACCTGATGAAAACCAGTTTTACAACAATACGTCTCCTCACTAAATACTATCCTGCCAACATATTGGATGGTTAAATATAAACATGAATGTGCATTTTGCTTAATTCAGTGTACAGGTGTGAAGTGTCTGTATACTTGGTTGTTGTTGCAGTATTGCGGGCAGCCTGGTGTACTCCTACATCACTCTCACAGAGGAGCAGTCCAACAAAGCAAGTGAAAACACCAAGCTGGACATCAAGGGCAAGGTGGTTGTATGACAGAGACACTGGATTTTATTATTTTTATCCTGATGAACAAGAGACTTTTATTTATGGAGTATTTTAGCAGAAAGGTGTGGAATGATGGGAATAGTGGTGTGGAAATAGAGCAGTCACCTTTACTGTCTTTGCCGCTGCCATGGTTTCAAACTGCCAGAGGGATTGTGGGTTAATTTCTTTTCTGTGATTTCTTTTTAAATATCTGAATTTTGATACTGTACATGTGCACATTGAGAAGAAGGGAAACATGGAACCAATATTATTTATATTACATTTCCTGACATTTGTACAAAAAGAACATTAAAAGTTTAATGTTGGGATGACGAAATGTTTCCTGAAAACAGGAGTGAACAGCCGGAATGATCAATTGTTATAAGCAGGGGTTTATAGTGATTAATCGTGGGAATATTAAGTATTGGTTATTTTAAAGACATAATCCTAATTTGTATTACCTTTCCTGGTTCACTGTTTACAAGGAATGTAACTTTAGATGCCTTCTAAGCACGGTGAGATGCACTGACATTCGTTATGCATTGTTTCAGTCTTTGTTACTTTTCACACACTGTTAAAAGGTTGTAATGGACAAGTGGTGATGACAGCTATCTAACCCTTCAAACAGCCAAAGGGGATGGGCAGTGGGCTGTCAGTTCTCATCAAGGATTGTGGCTTTAAATAATGTCGCTGCCTCCTTTTGGGAGGTGATTATAGTTTACATGTTGCTCCCTCAGTGTTACAGAATGGTTGCTATGGAGTCTCTAAGTCTATAACTGGTTCTCTCTATGCAGAATTACCAAACAGTACTTAAGGTTTGTTATTTGTACAAGGGGATCCATTTGTTTTTTGTTTTTTTTCTTGACACATTGTTATCGCACTTTTAACTGAGGTAGCGCTTGCAAAAAGGGTGAAAGTGAATTACCTCCTGTTACAGTCATTGTTGAGATTATTGTACTTTCCTGAAATTTATGTTTTTGTTTTTTTTAAGTATTACAAGAGAAACATGGTTTTCTAAACTTTTAATAGTCAGGTACGTGACATTTCTATCTACATATTTTTTTTAATATTTATTACTTTTTTAGACTAATATTCATTTTCTAGGTGGAGTGGCTTGTGCATTTTGATGCCGATCTCATCTCAATCAAAGTAGCCATGGACTTTTAGCAATCATGTATTTTTAAATAAAAAAAGATTTTTTTTAAAAATCTGACATTCTTGACTTTATGTTGTTTAGGTTACAAATCAAGCCATTTAAACATCTATCAGTTTGTGCTCACATCTAAGCAGTTTGTTCCTCTTTTCTCTAAATTCCTGTAGAATCAAACTTGAGTCTCATTGAAATTAATGGTGCTTTTAATATTTTGTAATTATTTTTTAGATATTCTAATATCGCTCAATCCTGGATAATTCACAGTTCTGGAACTGAGGCTTCTGTTTTTATTTGCAGCTGATAATAAACTACAGTAGAGAAGTAGAGCAATGGTTCCCCCTTCTGCCATACCTAGCAAAAATCACACTGGAAACACCCACTGGACTGACTTTCGTCTCTGCACCACCAGTTACATTAATTTTTTTTATTACTACCACTAGGAGTCACCGAAGTCAAAACATTTTCAAATCCTACATACAGATGATTTTTATGTTTTCGGGTTGTCCATCCGTCTGTCCCATTCTTGTGAATCCAATATCTGAGAAACACCTTGCAGGAATTTTCTCAAATTTGCCACAACCATTCACTTTGACTCAAGGATGAGCCAATTCGATTTTGGTGGTCAAAGGTCAAGGTGGCCTATAAGGCAAATTTTTAGTCGTAACTCAAGAATGCATGTGCGAATTATGACAAAATTTCACACAAATGTCTAATAGGATAAAAAGTGATGAGATTTATATCTCAAAGGTCAATTGCACTGTGACATCATGTTATGCTACTTTTCTGGCCATTTTTCAACACCATAACTCAGGAACAGAAGGGGAGATTGTGACCATATTTCACATTTGGTCAGTCACTGAATGGGTGACACTAATCTCGGGTCCCCACCTTGAAACTGCTAATTGTAAAGATCTTCTGTGCTGCCAGATTAGAGATACAGTATGTGTGAAGCATCCACGTTTTAGAATTTGTAGCTTCTTTGCAGCAACATCCACATTTGAAGCATTGTAGTCCACCACAAGCTCTTTGGTTTTGCTGATATTGAGCTTCAGGTGATTGTTGTTGCACCATGTGATGAAGCTCTATATCAGCCACTGTATAAAGGGCTTCATATCCTACCCTGCTCACATTAATATGGGAAACACCCTAGGAGACTTCAAGCTAAAAGTTTTGTCTGCACAAAATATTTTAAATTAATATACTGTAATGATGCATAGAAGATGACAGAACTGAGCGATAACATGTTTTAATTTTAAAAAACATGCACGTTAAAACATCTTTAATACAAACCCACTCCCATAAATAGCTTGATCTCTGACCTCACTGGTCTTCAGATGACTTGCATTCCGCCACACTAACAGTTACACAACCCATTATCTCAAACATATAATTAAGAAACTGCCATAAATATCTACAAATTAATGAAAAGGGTCTTTTACGCTAACCGGCAACACAACCTGATTGTATACAGTATAAAACACCTACCAAGCAATTGTAGACTGTTTGCCTGTAACAGTCCTATAATAAGCCCCTTCATCAGTCCAGTTAGAACAAACAAAACAAAAACAAGAGAGGAGTTTCAGAAGCTGTACTCAGCTGTCTCTATCTCGATTATTGAAGTAGTCTTGGTGTTGATGGCATTTTTACTTTTACTTTGGTTTAATGGACATGCATTTACAGGCCAAACTAGAAGAAAGAAGAAACACACAGAGGAATTTCTCCTGAGCAGTTGCAACAAACAGGGGCCATCACAGCAGTAGAGGCTTGTTAACATAATTTTTGAACATGTGCAAAAAAACAAGACAACAGAACTGACCACAGATCATCTCTGCTTGATATGTGAAATAAACAACAGTGCAAACATATTCAAACTACGACTAAAAAGAGCTCTGACACCTGAAACCTGTGCTGCACAGGACACGACTGTGCTAGTATAAATCACAAATTGTTTGGCTTCAATTCCAATCGCGCCAGCATAACTGTCCCAGTCACGTCATAATGCCTGAACACCTTCAGACATGCAGAACGTAGAGGTGTTACAGAACAAAGCAAAACACACTTGGCTAATTCAGGCAACAGACTAATTTCCATTTGAGCCATACTGTATGGTAACAATGTACATGGTGGTCGCCGGGATGATGAGTGAAAGGGTTGAGCACAGAGATACCATTCAGGTACTGACATTGACATTACTACGGAGTCCCTCAAAGGTCACTGTGGGTTTTATTTTTCTGAACTACACGTGTGAAGTAAAGCACAACCAATGAAAACTGGCAACTCTAATCCCTCATGGACCTCTGGTCTATTGCTCATCAACAGAATAGCAATAGTGTCGTCCTCAAAGACACACTGATAACAGCAAGGTTTCAATCTTATCCTCACTTACAGTTCGATACCTTGCAACGGTTTACAAACACAAATAAATTCTAAGTCCGAAATAACAATCAAATCCCTGATACATATACATTTTGGATAGGCTAAAAGCAGTATTTTTTTTGTATACCATAAAGTGTCTGAATCCTTCTATTTCATACCAACATGAATCACGTGTCCTTAAGTTAGAATAAAGCAAGTTAGACAAACCTGTGACACTACTCTGAACCAGGTATTAAAACTGCACCCAAACAAGAAGAGCAGGACTGAGCAGCATGAGAGCAGTTCCTTTAGTAAAGATGCCTTCCTGTTGCTTACATATAAAAAAAGGTGGTGCATTGGGGTTACTTCTTGCTACAGTGCCACTGATACTGCAAGTACGAAGTTATTAAAAAAACATTCCTCGTGTTTTAGGTTCCTGAAATGTACCATCGTGTAATTATAAAGGGAAATCTCATGGGTGCTACCAGCCTTAGCCACACTAAAGGTGTGAAAGGTGAGGCGTGACTAATGATTTGTCGCCCTACAACCTTTAACAGAGCAAAAGCAGCTTCAGTGACCCTGGTTGTCTCAAGACCAACCAAAAACTGGGTCCTATCACAGAGGCTGAATCCTTTCATTATTTCCCAAGGCAAAAGAACAACATGGCTTACCTGACCTTTCATCTCATAACTAATAAGGCAAAGAGAGAGAAAGACATGAATTGAATACACATTATAACTTACAACTCTGATACAAAAAAAAAAGGGTTTTGATTTGTGAGGGAGTGATGTGGGAATTCAACAGTCTGTGTGTTCGTTTTAAAGTGTGATGAGGTTCTCGGCCATGTAGCACAGACTGTAGAAGTTGCAGCCAATGCAGCAGAGGTTACAGAGGGAGGACAGCAGTCTGTAGAGCCACAGACGACTGCTGAGTTGTCTGTATTTAACATCCGTCTCACACAGCTTGGCATAAGCTTCGCGGTTAGATGACAGGCCTATGTCTTGGCCCAGTCCGCACGCCTGCTCGATAAGGTGCATGTCTGCCATGATCTCTGATGCCATTTGGCCAAACCACTGGGCGTTGACAGCCGCAACTGTCACTGACACAAAGAAGATAAAGATCTGGTGGGGAAGGCAGATGCCGAGATTAAAGAAATAGTCTATCGAGGGCAATTATGCAATTTTATGCAATGTGATGTGGAGCTACAACACACCTGAAAGGCCTCTCTTTCATCCAGCATGTCGCTGGGATGATACACAGCATAGATGGTGAGGTTAAAGAAGGCACAAGCTGAACCCAAGTGGAGGTAGAACGGGACAAGACGACTCTGGATGAACCCATAAGTGTGTCTGTTTAGGTGGTTGTCCATCACAAAGCCTGTGCAGAAATCAGAACAACTCATTAGCACTGCATCTTAATCCAACCTTTATTTTAACCACAGTTGGAGTAAGATAATCAAATTAAGATGTATAGTATTCCAATTTTAGTATACACAACTTTATCTACAGTTTCAGACACATACAGCAATTCAAATGTTTGATACCTTCTCTATCTTACTTCTCTGTTCTATAATTTCAAGTAGACTGTTAAAAGCCGTTTGCATAAATAGAGCCACAATGGAACACTACAAAAGCAACAAGACAAAAACAGAGTTTGGGGTTGAATACTGGCAGTAGAGCTTTCATTTAATAATATAACGATACTGCATCGCAAGTTAATCAGGGTGTGAACTGCACAGCTCTACAAGCAACCCATAGACACACCGTGGATCATTGCAACCTGTGTAAACTCAGTGACTGAGCTACAAGAAAAAACTAGTCATGGTCTGAGTGCACAAGTAAAAAGGTCAGACATACCCAAACCATGAGAAAAAACTGGTTTGAGATGATATAATGGCATAAAAAAAAGCATTCTGGGTGATGGAATCATAAGTGGACAGGTCTAAATACAGGCGTGTATGCACCCAAGATGCAGTGAATACACACTGTGACCCGATCACTCTGAAGGGTTCCTTCAGTGTGGTTCGAGACCACAATGAAGGAACCCTTTTAGTCATGAATTGTGTTGTACATGTAGCATGAGAACAAACGTCTTAAACAGATTCTGCATCCTAAACGAGTTACCGCCCTCTCCCCTTCTTTCCCTTGCCACCCCTCACTTTTGCTTCAGTGTGTGTGTCCTTGGTACCAACTTGAAATGAAGGTGACCCAAATCTGCATTCCCCAGTAGGTGGAGAGCAGCAGCAGCTGCAGCAGCTTGACTGTGAGCGTGGGCTCCTGGTCAGTGGACATGCTTCCTCCTCGTCTTCAGTCTGGACTCCACCACAGTCTCAAAAACAGCACCGTCTGGAAAGGCCAGTAAGTCTTTCAGTTACTTGTGTGGAGGGCACTTGATGCCCTGCACCAGAGCCTCTGTAAAACATTAGCAATATGTCACAAATGAAGTGGGTCAAAGTGAATTCTAGGATTGTTCATATGCAGAACAAAACTACACCTTTAAGATAATAACAACACACCTTTTTTTTTTCTTTTTAGCAGGGACAGCTTATCCAGCTTCCCAAACAAACGATACAATCAACAGGTTAGTGCTGTATTTCTGTCCATGCTGAAATCAGTGTAGATCACAGCAAGTTACCCAAAACGGTCTATAAACTTCCGCATTGCTGTCAAGAAATCTTTTTGACCTTATCCGGTTTGCAGACTTTTTATCAGCCAAGTTAGGGAAACAAACCGCAGGTGTGCACATCCCACTAACACTCGCTACTCACACGGATAATTTTTAGCAAACTATAATAGCTAAAACTCAAAGTCTACAGGTTCGCAACCAAACACCGTTGCTGGGTTATTTCCTCCAACAAAAACCAACAGCAGCTAAAAGCTGAGGCGGGCGGGGAACAAATCTCCAAAGTCACCTTTGCAAAAAAAAACAAACAAAAAAAAGACCTATTTCATCAAGCAAGAAAGTATTAGCTGACGCCAGTCATGAATAATATACCGCCATGAAGCAGAAGTTTAAACTACTAGCAACTGACTAGCAGCTAGCGCTAGCTCAAGTTAACTGTGGGTAAGTTAGCTTCACTTGCATAACTATTGCTGTGGCTGCGCTCCACTGTCCTTTAAGGCAACAACCGTCATCTTTATAATGTTAAGAGAAAATATAGTTATTAGTTTAAAAACTCTTGAGTCCAGCCTACCTGTGTTGTGAGTAACTCCGGGCAGGTTGGTGCAGACGTCTTCGGCTCTGACAGACGACTTCACTATAATGCTACTAGCATATAGGACAATTAGGTCCATCTGCGCATGTTTTCGATGTCAGGGTCCACACAGCACTACAGGATACGCCTACTACATGACACACCCTCCACAAGTGGAAAAAATAATCCCTAACAGCATATATTTTGTAATTAAGAACAAGTAAAGACTGGTTAGTCACTGGGTTGCTTGGATATAGGCTATGACTTTCAAAAGAAATTAAGTTCAGTTACACTAATACAGTGAAGAGCCGATCAATCATTATTTGCTTTGACTAGGCCCATATGCCATCATGTAAAAAAACGAAAAGAAAAGAAATTAGATACACAGGACAAACAAAAAAACAAAAGATATGTTTTAACGTCACACTGTGCTGTTATTCAATTATAATGAATCTGCTCAGAGCAAATACAGCTTTGAATATGTGTGTGTGTGATTTATTTAGATACTTATCAGTACAGTGCGGTATGGTATTTATTTCCAACAACTTTAGACTCTTTATTTTAAAAAAAAAGAAGCATGGGAATATTTACTGCAGAAAAGAGCTTATAATTATTTCATTCAATCCTTATATAGTATTGGTGATATGTTCTGATTTCTATATGAAAATAGTAACCTCTAAGATACAATATGTACATTTAAATTTTACTTCAAATTTCATAGATTTATTCCAAAAGCTTATATTTCAAAATATGTGTACGACACAAATTAGGAAGCCATGTTTTCAAAGTGCATGGCACTGTGGAAACTGTAGGTAGGGCTGTTAAATAAAGGTGTATAGAGAAATATGCAAAAGGCGTGTGAACAATAGATAAGACACTTAGACAAGTACAAGAGCATAAACCATATGTGTGACATGGTTTTTGTAGTACATGAAATCAGAACGTGAATTATGAAATAAGCTGTGCACTTTCTGTACACAATGAGGGAGTGAAAATACATTCATGAGTTAAAATCATTACAATACCTCTGCTCCTACTTCACATCGATAGAAGGGCCGCTTAAGACACAGTGTGGTTACCAAATAACACATTTTAGCTTGTATTGGCGTGCAAAGCTGAATTCCACCTTCAAAAATTCTGAGATGTATCTTCCAATAAAAAAAAAAAAAAAGTGTTTTTGTTGAAACATCCCCAAACTAGAAGCTGTCTCTGATTATGAATTGCAGACAGATGGCTCTCTGTGACACAGAGCTGCAGTGATGGGGGACTCAGTGTCGGGCAGATTTACAGATTTTGTCGTAAACCTCGGGGAAGGCCTCCTGACAGCCTAGTTCCTCTCTCAGTCTGTGATACAGCTGTCCATCGAACATCTCCCAAAACTCCTCTCGGTCCATGTACACATCTGCATACAGCATCTGGAACCTGCAGGCGGCAGATGGCACATGCGCAGTAATGTCAGTGTAATAGCACATATATAAGCAAGATGCAACGTGAATGTAAATGCCATTAAATTTTACGTGCCCATCTTATACCTGACTTTAAATAGTTAGTTATTTGGTATGTTACTTGAGGCTTACCCATGAACATCTCTGACAAACTTCTCCAGCTGGCGCGTTGATGCCTTAGCTTCGAAGTGTTTGACTTTGGGCTCTCCATAAGCCCCGATATCCACGTACAACTCCTCCTCTTGACCTTTGGGGTGGACCATCCCTCTGCCTGGTGGCAACAGGAATGGACACAGCCACAGAGGGTAAACCTGAAGTAACACAAGACATGCAGGAGTGTAAGCAGGAGTATATAAGCAGCGAGTATTTAGTGGCATCATTCACATCTGAGTCCTTACGTTTATGTCCTGGTGGAAGCGCGTGATGGCAGCCTGCAGGTGCTTCATGGGTACCAGCATGTCCTGGACCACGTGGTGCTGTTCGTAAAGTCTTCGGATGGTCTCTCCCTGAGTGAGCTTCAGCAGTGAGATCTTAGGAGGAACCATCCATCCAAACAGCCAGCGAAACACCGGGTTGTTGCCGAAGGGAATAATATCCTGGAGAAAATACAAACAAGTTAAAAGATGTGATGTGTATTGTCACATATATTTCTTTTTTTTTACCCTTACGCTTTCTAGATTACATGATAATGACAATAAGAATTATTTCCCGACCTATTTACTGAGACAGAGTGTCTGAAATGTTTGTGTCTGGATTTCACCGTCCGGTTTGAGCAACCTGAACAACCACATACATACATAGATAGAAAATATCTCAATGCTATGAACACAGTGGTATTTAAAATCTGGTGTTACATAGTAAGTAGTGATTAAATTTAACAATTAGGTATTCAGTTGCTGATAAAATTAACATCCTTATGGCCTTTCTTCGCTTTCATACACGTGACTCAATGTTTAAACCTCTGCTTTGTCAATCCCACTTTATTTATTTTTTTAATCTAGGGATGAGCAGTGTCAAAATCATCAAATCATGATGTTAACATAACAAACATAAATGGCAAAAAATAAAGTTCTTACCCCATTTTTAATTTTATTTCATCAAAGTTTCATGAAAAAGATGAGGAGTGTCTACAGAAAATATTAATGATGATGATAGAGTGATATCAATGATGCTAAGGGGGTGCTTTTAATAATAGGAAATGGGTGATTTAGCACCTCCCCACCCATCCAAATATATTTTGAATCATACTATTGTTGATTTGCAGCGGCGTTTCCATTACATCTTGTTGAACTTCTACATGGGGATAGGATTTGCCATAATATCTATTCCTCTTTAATGTAGCCTACAAGATGAGACACTGATCTCGTCCAGTTGCATTCCTCTTTTATTCCACCAGAGGGCAGCCACGACCCTCCAACCAGCACTAGATGCTTTCTCACATCACCCAACAAATCCAACAAATTGACTTTATCAAAGCATCGGCCGATGCTATTATAGTCCGACTTTCCTCTGGACTGTCTACATAACCACTTCAAAACCGAGAGCACCCAGAAGCCCAGAGCTAACTCCTGTAGATGTCTGTAAAAACCAATACTATGCATAATTCACCACACCACTTACTGTTAAAGAAAACAAAGGATGCCAAGCCGTTTGCACTAATGGCTAATGGTGTGTGTGTGTGTGTGTGTGTGTGTGACAGAGAAAGAACATTAGAGTATAATAGAGAGAATTGAGCGAGGACTGGATAATATGATGACAAGCTAATTTCTGTCAGATATATGCAGTCCCTTAATGTGATGGCACCAGCCCCCTGTATGTGTGTGCATTGTGGGTACCTGAAGCTCCCAGAAGATGCTGCGTGTGTGTCTATGATAGTACTGTCTCAGAGGGATGTATTCCACGCCGGTCCGGTCACCTTTCAGGTAGCCCTCCACATGTTTGAAGAACCAGGGTTGAAAGTGCAGGCCGATTCTATTAATCTGATCAAAAGAATAAAAAAGGGAGGTTAAATGTGATAAAAACATGTGAAGCGCATGCTCACAAAAGCCTTACCTTATCGTGCTCAGCGTGGTCAGTCATGGTTCCCGTCATGATTACAGCAGAGTCCAGAGTGTACTGGATGCCCTCAACAAACGTGTTCTGTTTGTTCTTTGATGCTTTGGTGAAGCGTTGACAGATGTTCTCCAGTCCTCTGACCGGCTCATAGTGCAGCTTCACCCAGGACTTAGCAGGGACTATCTTAATCTCAGCTGCAACCAGGAACCCCAGAGTTCCACAGGACCAGGGGACGGCGTGGAACAGGTCCGAGTTCTCCTCCTGTGTGACGGAAAAATAAACGTTCTATTTGAGCAAGCACAACTGTACGCGGGTGCACGGCACACTTAAAGTGATGAATGTGGCCTCAGCCTTGTTGGCTTTTGCAGCTACACCATTAGCAAACTGTAGAGCACTGGCCATTTTACCTTCTCCACAAGCAGACCACTCTTTTTACTTAACTCGGTGTCCACAACATGTTTCTGTTACAGACCACGCTGCAACTCCGGAGTCTATATCACAACTTGGCTCTCTTTTCTTGTTTAGCAAGAACCAACCTATGCTAACCAGTGGGGCTAAAATGTACAGACTTGCTGCCTTTTACCACGTTCACTTAATTCATTGACACTGGTAATAACTGTTGGAAAATATAATGATCACGACGCACCATTTCTTATGTTAACACATATTTTGGCAACTGTAAATAGTCCCACGCAAGTTGAAAGCTTGAAATAAAGCTTAAAGTTCTAAATCCAGGGGAGGATCTGAGATAAATATTATTATCCCAGGAGGGGGGTCTTATGTAAAAAAAAATAAAAAGCCAAACATAAAGGTCATCCCCTTCCCCACTCCAATAACTTTCATACAGTCCCTTACCTGGCATTACCGAGCCTAACATTGGTGATGCTGGACAACTGGTATCACAACTGGTTGCTATTAATCGACTCGGTTAACTCTTAACTCTAGCTACGAGCACATTCGCATGAGGAGTTCTTAATTCCAAGCAACATAACCATGAGTGGAGTACTTAATATGGTATGGATATGAGATGAAATGATGATCCCCCTGGGAGAAATTAAGATATTGAAGCAGAAGTGATACTAGAATAGAACAGGATGTGATAGACAGAGTGGAATTAATATCCACATATTAAAACTACAGCTAAGATTTTAAACGTGGTTGGCATTTTTTACTTTTTCAGTAGTCTAGAGTTGATGTGGAAAATTACATTTTTGTGTTTTTTGCCACAATAAACCAACAATTATACATAAAAAACAGTTAAAAGTAATGTAACAGAGAGGTAAAGATGGTCTGTGGTGATGGTGATGAACTGTGATGTTGCCATGGTGATCCCTATTTATTTATCCTTGGTCTCACATATATATCTCTCACTCCATACTCACCTCAGTGCAGCGTACCAAGCTGCCGTCAGCTAAAACCAGTTCATATGCGACGCAGATGTGCTGAAACAGCCCGTAAATGTGAGAGGAAGACTCAATGCCTGTACCCATCACCAATCCACCTTAAGAGGGGAGAGAATAAAAGATTTGTTCTTAGTAATTCAATATATTTGCAGGTGAGAACAACAGCGGGCAAACACAACAGAAAGCAGCGTTTGCCTGCTGGAAGTGATCATGTATGTGTCTGCGTGGATATCAGGATAAATAGATGTACCACGGCCTGATGGGAAAACATTAGATCGTTGATGCGCAGTTTATGGCATCAGGAAATCCATTATGAAACCCGAACCAGGGGTGTTTCCAACACTGCAGCCATTTCCTCCCAGTTTTATCTTTTGAGCTACAGCATCAATGCTCTAACACAATTAGTGAAGTCACTGAGGCTCTGGACAGGATACAGTGATTGATGGAGGGGATGCAGGATCTACATCACTGAACAATGAGCTGTGGAAATCATCCGTGCATCTGCTGTATTTCTAGAGCCACAGATGATGATGATGATGATGATTCCCCAGAATATATTACACACTAATATGGACAACATACCCACAGTGAGGTCATCAAGCTCGGGCAACACTGGCAGTGTCCAGCCAATCGAGTTGAGGAGAGCGGTCACCTGACCCATGTTGGCAAGCGGCTCAACTCTCACCACCTAAAAAAACAAAGATCACTGTGAGCAAAGGTCACTTTTATGAGTAATAGTTAAAGTGAAGACGTGTATTATTGGTTCATAATACCACTGTGTTCACAGGAGTAAATGCTGAGAACTGGGAACACAGTTAAATTGATAAACAGACAGTCGGACAGGTCCCGAAGCAGGCAGTCAGACGATCACAGTCAGGTTAGCCACATTTATTTGGAGGGAAAAAAAATAGTAAACAGTAAAACTTATTAAGCAAAATTTCATTTCAAATAAAATGGTTTAAATAGGCTGGCTGGTGGCCTGTTGACAACCTGTCTGACCTTCTGACTCCTCGTCTCTATCGCCCTGTTGGAGTATAGTCCCTATGTTTCCAGGACTACAGCCATGCTAGCAGCTATGTGAGGCTGCACTGCAGCACAGCGGTGCTTCTTGCTAAATGCTTGCAATGACCGTGCTAAAATGCTCCTTTTTTTTTTGCATATAATGTTTTGTTTTAATGTTCACCATCTTAGTTTAGCCATTTTTCTCATAAGCACTAAACACAAAGCAGCTGAGGCTTAGCAGGTATTTAGTCATGAATTAAAGTATTGGACAAACTGAGGAGGAAAAATGAAAAGTAACCATCTAAATGTTGAGATATTTCACAGGATAAATGAAAACTGTGACTATTGATTAATAGTCAGGTGTTCACTAAAGCCAGTAGGATGAATCCATTCTGAGAGAAATGGAGACGATAGCACGGCTTAAACCAAGACCCAAGTTGAAAACACTGAATCATCCTTCAGATGACATGTATGTACCTTTAACAATTCCAGGACCATACAGAAATGGCTTCCTGGGACGCCTAATCAAACTGAGCCATCATCATTGTTATTAGTTACACCTGTTGCTTTTTCTGTCATTTAAAAAAATCTGAGTACCAAAGTATCAAAGATGGAAACACAACTCTTTCATACTTCAAATTATGAGACATTTCACAAATTTGCAAAACATGTGGGAACACAACTTGTGTCTGCTGACTCCTCCTACCTGCCTCTTTGTGTCCACCTCCAGGATGTCCATCATATTGATCTTGATGTTCTTGTGCGTTTTCTTGTATTTCCCCACTCTGAGAGATACGGTGAGCCAGCCGGGTCGACCCGTGCACATGTAGGTTTTACTGCCCTCCTTCCTCCACTCACGCACCTGAAATGTGTCAGGATACATGATACAGATTATTGTACCTACAGAGGGCGTCCTTTGGAGATCAAAGGTGTGGCAGCCCATTTGAACTCTCCAAACGTGTGACTTGTGAAGACTGACAAACCCAAATGTGTTTTTCCTTCATTATTCCCCTAGAATCCAAATGATTGGCTGAATCTCTCTCAGATTTTATGTCCAATTCGTCTCTCCTGACCAAATCCTTTTAGGACCCAAGGCTGGATCTCACTCTTTGACACTTAGATAGTCAGCATGTTGCCAGACTCTCAATCACACATTATAACTGCATTTTAACTCGCAGCATCAAGACAGACAGTAGGCTGCTTTGAAGTGAAACACACACAATAAAGGTAACTCCTCTTCATTCTATTCCTTATGTAGGAATATTAATGTGAACTATACACTAAACTTCACGTGATTATACACATGTCCCTAAAATGAACTTAGCACGCCAAACTAGAATACACCAGTAGTGGAATGTACCTAACATTTACTCCAGTACTGTACTCAAGTACACATTTCATGTACTTTACTTGAGTATTTCCATTTTTATGCAACTCTATACTTCTAAAAACCATTTCTCTCCAAATGTGTTGATTTTGAATTAGTGTTCTTTTGTGTGTTGAGAAAATTATCCTACTTCTAAAGCTTAATAAACAATTTAAAACCCCTGCAGAACTAAGCTAGAAAATGCATCAACACAAAGCAGGGCTGTTTTTCTGAGCTCGTGAAAAGTTGGCTTTTCGGAGATGTGTGACAGCCACATATGATGATCCATATGATGATCCATATGTATGTATATGATGATCTTATAGAATACCGTTGTAGCTTAAACTACCCAACAGTATAAAGTAGTTCAAATGAGCTCAACCTTAAAGATCCCCTCCACACATGTATTATGGCACACTTAAAAATTATCTAATGTGTGTCTGACATGGTTTTTGAAGGAAAAAAAAGGTGCACCTATTCATTCTCCCTCATTAAAAATTCCAGAATCTATGAATATACAATTCATGAAATTTCATGTCAAAAGTTGAACTGCTGGACACAGTTAATATCTCCTCCTTCACTGTAGAGTCCATTCTCAGTGTTTGTGCACTGGAGGCTTCAAGTTTCCACATCACACTTGCGTACGCTGAATATTGGACCAGGATTGGCTTCCGGACTATTTGTGATGTCACAAATCATGCTCGTAGGCCCCGCCTCTTCAAATCAGATTTTCGATGAGCACATGAGAGAATTTACACTTTCAGCAATGGATGTGAAAACAGCCTTTACATTGTCGGACTCTGCACATACATCATTCTACACAGTGAAGTTCAAACATTCAACTGGAGGAACCAGAAGAAAAACACATTTTTGACTGGAGGGGGACTTTAAACATCTACAGCACATTGATACAGCAGTAATATTAAACCAAAAACATCAGATTTAATAGTAAAACACTGACAGGGACCATTTTACTGCACCATGAGTACTTTTACTTTAGTAAGGTTTTGACTTTTTGACTTTTACTTGTAGTGGAGTAGGTTATTTTCATATGGTATTAGTACTTTTACTTGAGTAAAGTATCCGAATACGCCATCCACCACTGCAATAAGCGTCTCACACACACCTGTGCGCGCGCACACACACACACACACACACACACACACACACACACACACACACACACACACACACACACAC
>JBBPCS010000375.1:3395785-3449375 GCA_037974645.1 Hollardia meadi
ACACACACACACACACACACACACACACACACACACACACACACACACACACACACACACGGTATAGGGAGGTGTGTTTTGTCAGTATAAGGATGGTCCCCACAATGTAACACATGATGACACACCCAGTATCTGCGAGTACTTCACACTGTGTGTGTGTGTGTGTGCTTGTGCAGATGGGGAGCTTCTGTGTCGGTCAGTGTGGTCGGAGAGGTCAGGGGTCGCGAGTACTAACAGGGCTATCAGTCGCTGTCGTCTCGGGGAGGAGATGATGAGCTGCAGCAGTTACGCTCCTGATGGTGTCAATGCTGGAGAGACCATTACTGTGAGTTCAACCTGACTGACTGAAAAACTCTCATTATCATTATAAAGCACGTCTGCTTCAGGTCTAGTGTTTAAAACAGCTTCAATTTCTGTTTACAGGTGAACAGCAGGCAGATGGAGTGTGTTGCCTACAGTGGGCCGGGGGGTAAAGGTGTGTATGCTGTGGCGCGTTGCTGTGTGATAGGTGGTCTGCAGTGCCAGGTCCATGCCAGTCCTGAGCCGGGGCAAGATGCCGAGTGCGTCGGCCCGCAGCACCACCTGACCGGTAAGTCCCAATCTGCTGTAGTTTAAATGGTATAAGCATGTATAGTCCAGCTGCTGTTGCCATTCTGGTGTGTGGAATTTAAAACATTAGTTTGGAAATACATTTATTCGCTCTCACCGGGAGTTAGATCAATACCACCTTCTATTACATATGAAGCTACAGCCAGCAGCTGGCAAAGCAAGACCCTCCACGCAGAGTTATTAGTAGGCTACTGTAAGTTTTTAGAAACTTACAAAAATTGACTTGTCATAGGAGGAAGAGCACAGGTGTTTAATATTAATGGTATGAGTAAATGAGTATAAACTTAGACTTAGGACAGTTACGTGTACCTGTGTATGTGACCCAATTAATGGAGAGATGTGAGTGTTAGTTAGTTTTCTCATCTAATTCTCAGTAAGAAGGAATAACTGTTGAAGCCAGTCAAACTGAAAGGCTTTACTGTGAATAAAGCAGGGTTGTCAAAGGCCTTTATAGCACTTCAATTGTTTGGTTTGTTACTTTACCTTATAGTCCTCATTCATCACCTTAAAACAATCCCTGTGCGTAGGATGGGTTTCCCCGGGAAGTTTTCTGTCAATTGGGCTCATTTAGACATCGTCTCTCTCCAGGCTGTACGACTTGGTCCACAGCTGAGATCTTGTCTGAATCTCGTCCACATCACGGTGATCGGAAGCGTTGCATCGTGAAAGACGGGATGACATCACATGCCGTGTGCTGCCATGCTCCATCCCTGGAGTGCCACCTGTTGGAAAACATATCAGCTGATAAGGATGAGGTAAATATTTTAGATTGAAATGAATTGAAATCTCTTAAAACCCTCCCTCAGCCCTTTACCCTTTCACATTCCTGCTGTTCTCTTGCAGGTCGAGGTGTCCTGTCCCTCTGGCTGGACTATGACAGATTGTAGTGCCGCCTATCAGGGCTCTGCCATCTTGGGGCCAGGTGCTGAGGGAAACAGTTGCCGTGTCCGCAGTGCCACAGGAGCTGATGGGGCAGCAGGCATCGCTGTCTGCTGTCGTGTCAGACCACCAGAACAAGGCGCCACAACTCCCCACTGAGCCAGTTGCACACCACTTGGGTGTCCCTCACCCTGATATGTCTCTAATGCAGATCAATGTTTTTAATGTTGTCATCTTTATCTTTTATCAGTGACTGTAAGCACTAATGTAAAGCTGTTTGTGAGTGTTTCAGTTTTAGGATTAGGTCAAAATATGCTCCAGCCGCACACATATTCTCTTCATGCCTGACTCACACACATTGCATCTTAACAGTACTTTTTTTTTTTTAACCATTACTTTGTAAAATGTAACCAAATATTTTTGTATCTTTTACAAAACAATTATAATAAAGATATTTCATGGACATGTGTGTGTGTTTTAAATACAGTGGAGCCAGCATGAACATCACCAGGGGCCTCATTTATAAAGGTTGCTGCGCACAAAAAGATTGCGGAAACGGGGATGGAATGTGCGTACGCATCTTTCACCGCCAACGTCCATGCCTCGAGCAAGGTTTTTCAGACACAGGAATCGGCGACTCCCGATGGTGAGATGACCAAATGAAGCTCATTCCTCAAAAGAGAAAACAAAACAAAAACAGATTAAATAGACTATATTGGCCCGACATACATGTGTATCAAACCAGCAGTGTTATTGCGCTTTGCGAGCCAGCTATTCCACAAGCGCCTGGCATTTTGAAGAGATATAAGCCAACTAAAATCTTAAATCAAATACTTAATATTTGATCAGCACCGTCTCAACATCACATTCCCACCCCTGGAGCGCAGAGGAGAGGGCCGGACTGTACGGTAAGTAACTGGTGAAATTATCACCAGACACTGTAGAAATCCAAGATAACATCAAATAGTATTAAAGAATAGCGGAACAGAGATAATAACACGATTTTAGTTTTCGTATGATCGCACAATCCTTACACTCATCCTCATCCTCATGCAGGCCAAGTTCATGTCTCTCACCCTGGGATATTATTTGAAAATGCAAGTTTGATCGGTGAACACAATTTATTTATTCCTTGTAACTTTTGTTCTGGCCTGTTTGTCGCGATCATTTTGGCAAAATGTGAAGCAGTCGGTCTGATCGCTGTAAACATAAATACTGTGGTGACACTCGTGCGTAATGCTGCATGATGGACGCACGGACTCGCGCTTTCCTCGCACTGCTAGAGGACTGCGTGAATGGAACAATTAAAAACACGTGCTTTTTTAAATTAAATTTCTCTCATTTCTATGCATAAACATTCACGAGGTGCTTTGCATCGACCATTGATGGTTGAATGTGGGCGTGTAGAGGGCGGGGTATGAGGTGGATCCACGCGCGCATATTTCAAAGTTGATTTGAGATTCATAAAGGGAAATGACGCACTCGCAAGCGTAGGCAAGGTTTGATGAATCAGAATATTTTTTGGCGTAGTTAATTTCCTAATTTTTACGTACGCAAAGATTTGGTGTGGATTCTCCGCAGTTATGAGGCCCCACGGCCCTAAATGGAATTCAGCCATCATTCATTTTACAATTCACACCTGTGCTTTTTCCTACTGACGTGACAAAATGTCTTCAGTGAAAAAGGCTGATTCATTGTCTGTAGTATAGAAGTTAAAAAGATATTGGACAGAAATCAACATCTTTAAAAGGTAAAATCAGAATTAAGGTGCACCATCATTTTATATCTATATTTAGTGAGTAATTTAACAATGTGAAAACATACATAAAAACAGTCTACAAAAGGTTGTGCATTCCAGTTTATTTTATATCAAATTTCCCCTTAATCAAACTCTGATGTACAAATTAAAACCGAGTTTTAACATGCATTACAGAATCCTGCGATGGCAGAAGTGATTTTTCAAAATTGAATGACAGTAAAAACCCTTACAGATGCCAATCCCTAACCACGCTTTTATCCATTCCTCCCTTCACGTCAGGATTAAAACAAAAGATTGTTTTGAAGGTTTTTTTTCCTTGTTTTTTTTTTTTTTAAGTAGTTGTAGTGATATAGCAGTGGGGCAAACCTAGGAGAGACTCTTGGCTGAACGCGACTCATGTTGCCATGAATCGCTTGGCACAGACTGCATGCGGCTCCATCGGATAATACGCAACCAGCCACAGAGAAGGGACTTAAGTTTGTGACAGTAAGTGCTAATGACCAAATTACACAGCAAACAACACAGAGGGCTGTTTTTTTTTTTATCTGTCACACAGAAAAGACAAACTTCACCACCACTTACTCCCACACATGCAAACGTGCCGGAGAGCACAACATCACATTCACACCTAGTGAGATAGAGGATAATGGGCTGGGTTTGGTGGTGGTGGGAGGGCTAAAACAGCATCTTCCCTCTTCTTTAGGCTTTAAGGATGCTGAGGAGCCTCAGTGGATTGATCACACGACACAAAAGAAAACCATTTTGCATGATTGCTTCATAGGTCTCGACACTGTAAACATGAACCCGTTAAAGCTGAGCGCTAGTCTGCTAAGCTAGTTTAGGTTCATGTCTTCAGAACATCTGAGTGAAAGTGTGGCTTCCTTTAAAACCATCTAGCATAAATCAGTATCAACAAAATGGCTCTGGCTGAGTGCAGAGTGAAAAGAAGCAGCAGCATTTTACCATCACTACCCTGTCCCGTTGCCTAAACCCTGTTTTCTAAGGGTAAAACTTACACCCCCCCTCCCTCCCCCATACACACAGAATCAACAACCAACAGTTACATTCCTACAATCCTTTGTCACAACACACAGAGGACATTTTCCCTGTATTACTTTGAGTGTGATGGGGATGAAGAAGCCCTGTTGCACAGCGAGACTGCTTGACCACAGGAGACACTGGCTTGGTGTCACAGTCAGTACAGGTGGTGCAGACGTTAACTCACCTCCTCAGAGATGTGACAGTGTCAGAGGTGGGACGGGGGAGCGATCGGGAGGTTAAGGCACTTCAAGTCTCCCGATTATTAGAGTAGGGACGATGGACGCACACGGGTTTTGTCGTATGAAATTAGAGCTACATTTGGATTTAGCTCCTCTGTGTGTTTCCAAAGGTAGACAAAAGCAAAAGGCAAAGCATAGACTCCATTGAAAAAAAAAAAAAAAAAAAAATCAAACCTGATAAAGCAGAGGTAACAGTGAGGCAAGGAGGACCTGTTCTTTGTCTTTGTGAGCGAAGTGAATGAGTGACACACATTTGCATGTTTTTCATCACATCTGCAAGTTCTATCATCATGTATTATTCTTTGTGTGTGTCTGTGTGTATAACCTTGGCACCTAAAAATAAAACATGCTCCTGAGCTCCCTCTCAGTCGGCACTGATGGCCCACCACGACTGATCTGTGCGCTTCCAGATCAGAGTTTCTTGCATAAGGCTTGAGTCACTAAACATCCTCTCCAAAAGTCAATCCATCCGGAGTCAAAGAAAAGTGGCAAAGAAAATAAAAGACAGCGATGAAAAGAATAAAATCCAGCACGAGGCTGCCTGACAGCGAGAAGAATTAGAGGGACACTGCTGGCCATGGCACCGCTTGCTTCAGAGTCGCTGAGGGCCGGGACCTGTCCTGTTTCTAGGACAGGGCCTGCCCTGTACTGCGTCCCCACGGCTACACTGTGATCACCAGGGTGAAAGGTTAAGTCACAGGCTTGCTATCAGCGCTTCCATGCGTCTGCATATGTGGCACCGAAAACAGTTGTTAAAAGCAAAAGAAGAGGACGACATGATCGCAAGGAGGCTCTAGAGGAAATGGCCAGTGCTGCTGTATGTCACAACAGACTGGGCTGGACTATAAAGTGCGTACGTAATCCCACTCCCCTCCCAAGTGCTTGTGTGTGGAGGTGTTCCTGTACAAGTGCACGCGTATGTCTATAAGTTCCTCTAGAGCAGCTAAACTGACCTCTCGCAATTTGCATGGCTGTGAAGAAGAGCACAGGAGACTTTAAAATATTATCTTACACTGGAAATTACATCTATGGAACATATCTTTACAATATGAATATGTCTATGTAGATACATTGGCAAATATGAGCAGAAAATTGTTAAAACACAACCCAAACCCATCCTCCACCTTGCTGTCATTCTGAGTGAATGAATGAATAAAAGGATAAACTGAAGTCATCCGTGATTGTGGAAGGTTTTTCGCACTTCACACTGTAATCAACTCTGCTGCCCTTAATGATAATGCATCTCCATCATCGCCTTGGCTGCTCTGAAAAGAAGTAATTTGTGATTTATTCATAGCTCCTTTGTTGCCGTAGCGACCCAGAGAATAAGTGTTCCGATTGGCTAGTTGTGGAGTCCTAAATGTCTTGACCAATCAGAGGCAAAAGTGCAGCCTTTTCATTTGGCTGCCCCGAACTGTGCCGCCTCTTCTTCGGAGGGATCCCTGCTGGTCGGAGGAGCTAGGGGTCTACATCTTCTAGATCGCTCTTCGAATCGCCGAGCATCATGGGAGACTCTGAACCCTGGGAGACAGACAAGGTGTACATTTAATATGTGAACAAAGTAATGTGATGTAATATCAATGTGCTAAGCAGTGACAGTTTCTGCACAACAAAGTTGTGTCTATTTGTGGCATTCATGGCTGTGCCCCAACAATTCTGACACACTGTTGTCTGGGCAACCTGTCAGGCACAGCAGGAGCCAGAGAAGAATAAAGAGCAGCTTCAACTCCACTGCTAATGGAAACCATGGGAGGTAACAAACTGCCTTTACAGCTTTTGACAGAAGCCAGCGATATATTCCATTTTTGGTCCATTATTCTCTTTTTGGCAGCGTGAACTGAGCATGAGCGGCTATAATGAGTCATGTAAGAAGCCCACTGTATTAAGCAGCTAGCGTGGGTGAAGCTGAAGGCTACCTGTCGGAGGCTGCGGTCGGCGTTTTCATTTGCTGGGCTGCCGTCAGAGCCGTTACTGCTGCCAGACTGCTCCTTTTCGTTTAACAACGCTGTGGCATAAGCCAAGGTATCCTGCAGAGTTTGATACACAGACAATGAAACAGTAAGTGAGCCGAGTTGTGAGCAGAAGAGAAAGATAAACATCAAAGATAAGTGACAGTGTGTGTGTTTGTGTAGTGTTGGTGGTGCAACTGGTGGGGGGTTGTATCATGTTGATACACAGTTTTCCTGTGTGTCTGAATGTGTGTGTGTGTGTGTACCTGTGCAGAGATGGTACGCTGGAAGGTTTTATTGGTGGAGGTTTCATTAGAGACGTTGCTCTGTGGAGTCCAGTAATGTTCTGTCATCTGAGGGGAATGTGACACAAAAAGACAATGAGCATACAGGAAGATTAAGTATTTAATTCCAGTGAATGAAACGTTTTCCTCTGGGGTGTTTTGCTTGTTTATCTTGGGGGTATGTGAAAAGATTGTGAGTAATCATCTAATCAAAAACAACAACAAAACAAAACAACACAGAAAGTATGATTTAAAAATCCACATATTGAATCAGCTATAACACTGTGTTTTGCAACTAAGACTGTGTGAAATGAAATGTATTTAGCAGGTTGAGAATTGAATACCTAAAAGTCATGTATAAATAGTTGTAGTAGTATTATGAATACTTTACTAACCAGCCATAAAATATTGTAACAATACAAGCTTCTATCTGTTAAGCAGCATTCAGGTTAAAATCAATTGAAATGAACTTCATTTGGAACGTGACTGGTGAAGTCAATGAAGGTGTAACAAAGTTCATCTACTGTGGAGGTTCGTCAGATAACAGATAAAAAGGGTCGGGATTAGGATCCACTGGTGCAGAATTTTAAAGCACTGACCATTAAACCACAACATCCCTGGGTTGATTCCCTCCAGGATCTTTGCTTTAGCATCTACTGTCTCTCTCTAATAAAGTTTTTAAAAAATCCCTAACGAATACTAAACATAATTCTCTGATGTATGTGACTACATCTTTTTCGAAGCTTGCCTTTTTTTGTAGCCACTGTACTGCCCAGCTCCAGTGTCCAGACAAGTCCTTGAAGTAATCCTTGGCTGGAACACACCTTGTAGAAAAAAATAAAATAAAAGGAAGCTTAGAATTATGTTGCCCCCTTTGTCTGACAAGACATCATGAAAGTATCACCTGCTGTGAAGTGTGTGTGTAAGAATTACTACTCCTGGACTGCTCTGACCCTTAGATGTACTCACTTCTGGGCCAATGTGACCAGGAACTTCACACACTGGTAGCAGCGTCTGCTGTCCACATTGTTGCTCTGGTGCATCAAAGCTGTGCGGAAAAAACACAAAAAGTTCTCATACATTCAATAAATCCATTTAGTACATACACAAGAACTGACAATGTCCAAGTGGCATGGCAGTCTACCAATAATGTTATTAAGAAAAACATCCCAATTTATATGACTGTAAACTGAACAGTGGACACAACAAAAAACACTAAGACATACCTAAAAGTCCTTTCTCTGACTCAAAGGCGTACTTGAGTCTCTGGGATTGCAGAGGGTCTTCCATTACCTGATGTAAGATTTAACTGCTGTTAGCAAAGCTGATCTTAGTGATCAGACTCAACAAAGATCAATAGGTGAAGGGTGGTAGAGTTAACTGATGACTGTCACTCACTAGTAGCTCCTGCAGCATCTGGAAAATGTTCTTCAGTTCATGAGGTGGAGCCGTCTCGAGCTGGGTCTATAAGACACAAAGTATTGAGAAGATTTTAAAGACAAAGAACTCTAACAACAAACTCGAAATGTCTGCCGGCTCTGGTGACTGTCTCTCTGACTTTTTAGAAGCTTTGTTTTTTTTTACCTTGAGCAACTGCAGCACACCCAGGGAGAAGGGCTCATTACAGTACGAACTGTAGGTCACCATCTCTATCAGCAGAGACAGGGGACCCGACAACTCACGCATGGCAAACATCACCTGGTGGATATTCACAATGACACAGAGAACATCAGTCAAATATGCTCTGAGCCTTTTGATGTTTGTTCTGGTAAAAAAGATCATGGATCTGAAAGGATTGTCTGGTTCTCTTGTGTCCCTACATGACAAGCGTAGGTTCAAAAGACAGAGTTCCAAATCCCGTGATATTTCCCTTTGTATGTTACCTCTAGAAGGTAAGGCTGTCCCTCTGGAGTGAAGAGTGACGTCAGGATGTCCGCGTGGAGGGGGAGCTGTGTGGAGGACGGGACGCCGCTCCCACGCAGTTTGAATCCCTCTGGAGCTACGCAGGACAACAGGTGAGAAATCAAGAATAGGTGTGAGAACTGGATTGTACAAAAACATCGACTATGCGACCCTCAAGATTTGAGTTTAATGTCTCACCCTGCGTCCGCTGGGTGCTGAGGTCAGAGTGTAGAGTGATGAGGGCCAGAGTGCTGTGGAGATGAAGCAACTCCCGAGCCTGAGCCGAACTCCACCGCCGGTTCTGTGGAGACACAGAGAAACAATTAGTACTGTTGTGAGCAATAAAAGCTAATCATTTGTCATTCTTGCATCTTAAAATCAACATTTTGCTATTTTTAAATGCAGATCATATTCAAAACGTCTTAAAACAATTAACAATTCAAAACTACATTTACATTTTACATGCTTATTTCGTGTATAGAGTCTTTAGGTTAGGACAATTCTGAGCAAAAAAGTGTAGAGGTGAAAGTATCTTTGTATTGTGAAACAAGGCATACTGTACTATTACACTCTGTGTATTATGCAGCTCTACCTGGTTGTTTTGCCTATTGGGTCCCAAAAGGAAGATGAGCATCCGACGATAAGCTGAGTGTTTCAACAACAACTGGCAAGGACCACAACCCTGAGTGAGTGAAGACAAAACACAGAGAAAACCATCTAATTGCCATTTTATTTCATGTTTGCACTTCTAACGCTAAAGACGGCAAAAACATCTAAATCTACTTATTTGTTGATGGTTTATTACCCTCTGAGCGAAGTTACTGAAGAGACCAAAGTACTGTGCACAGTTTTTCACATTCTCTGGAACATCTTTGTCCAGTAAGGAAAGCAGGGCGTCGATCAGGTTGTCCAGTCCCGGGTCTCCAAAGTGAAGTGCACTCTCCAGAGTCTTTTCGAGGATAGATGCGACCACCACCCTCACCTCCCTTACGCTACACTCCAACAGACAAACCCTGAGGAGGAGGTGTAATGATAATCAGTATCAGTGTGGGACTGAGCCTATAAGGCAGGAAACATCAGGCATGCGATAATGAAGTGTAAACATCCTGAGAAAATAAAGGAATAGCAGTCTAAAACAGCATTTGTGTGAGAGACAAAGCTTTGGCCTTGAGACACACAGCTGAGTACGACTCATGTGGGAAGGGGCGTGTGGTAGGTAAAGGGGGCCGGGGTGGGCTCCTTGTACAAGCGTTCGATGTTCAACAGCCAATCATGTCTGAGGACTATATGATCACCCCATGCCTTAACACGGAACTGTGTAAGACAACATCTTTCTCAAAGAAACACACACTTTGAGAAACTATCCTCTGGCTGTGTTTACATTCCATAGTGACTGTGACCTGCTCTTTCAGCCAATCAAGAATTATTTGACCCCGAGAGTTCAATGTGCATTGATCAGAATGAAGTGAGCTGCCACGTTTGTATCACATATCACCAGGACAGCTACAAAAGTGCTGCAGGGATTAAACGATCCCTACAGTACATCTATATTGCTTGATGTTTCAGGAACTGCATAAAGTGTTTAGTGAGACTGCAGCTGGTTCACAAGTTTAACTCTACTACTAGAGACTGGCCATCGCACCAATAGGCTCTAGATCTCTTGTGCTGGCACAGTATGTATCACATATGTAATTAAAAACACACTGTACATATGTAACCAGTCTGTGGGTTAAGCAGCTGGCTAACAAGCCCTGACCTGGTGATCTCTCGTCCCTCCGGTCCAACCAGGTACTGCACCATCCACTGGCACGCTTCACAGCTCTTAGAGAGCAACACCTCCACCATCGCCATCCACTCCTCTGTGTCCACCCTGAAGGACGTGACAGATAGAATCGAGGTAAAACACTGCTGCTTGCGAGGGATGTTCCTTATTGACGGGTGTGGATGTATGTGTAGACATACCGGAGTTTCTTTTTGGTGTGCAGGTAGGTGTGAAAGAGGAAGTGAACAGCCAGCTGAAGACTCTCTTTGGCCATAGGTTGGTAGTCTGGATGCTTCAGCTTTGTCTGTAACACAAACCACACACAAAACCCATCACTGAAAATCGTACTGTATGAGCCCTCTGTGTGATTTATTGCTTTGACTTGAAAACAGGGATTCCAGTTACATCTACTACACAATCACAAACAGTAGAAGCACATACTGCATTGACGGAGGCCAGGGAAAGGGTGAAGTTGAAGTAGTCGCTGTTGTAGACATCTCTGTTCCTCATGAACTTCAGATTTTCATCTCTCACCATCTGCACAAAACACAAATGGAGAGGTCAGATGACTGAGTGTTCAAGCTGAGTGTTCTTCCTCTGTTACCAACAGAACAAATGTTGTGGTGTAAAGACTTTCTTCCCTGTAACCTCTGTGCTACTTGTCCACACTTTACCTGATAGATGCTGGCAGGCATCTTCTCTACAAACAGGCCCTTCTTCTCTCCCTTGCGGACCAGGCGGGTGAGGAGGGTGAGGCGGTCGTTGTTGGCCCTGGGGGGGCGGGGAGAGGACTGTGGTGAAACATCAGGAGAGGAGGGAGCAGACCTGGGGAATATAGAGAATATAGGTTGTTGCACTGTCGTAGGGATGCTCCTTAATGCCAAATCTTTTTTTAAGATGCTCCATATATAAATAAATAATTGATTTCTCCAAACATTAATATAATGATATATTATCCATGGCACAATAAGATAGTAGTAGGTCCACTCACAGTGTAAGGTCCTCAGCCTCCTGCCTCATGATGCTGACTCTGCTCTTTTTGGGCAGGACAGGGGAGTTCTGGTCACTGATCTTCTGATAGAACAACATGTAGGCGTTCCAGTACCTCCTCCGCATATCAGGGTATGGGTTGGCTGCACACATATACACAAATCCAAAAATATTTAATCTTTCATGTATTCTTAAGATTTTTTAGTTTTAAGAAGTTAAATGAACTTTTATTTTTGTATTAAAACATGTCTAAAGGGGATCTTTATATTTAGATCTTTAATGTACTTTGTTACATAGGATTTATGTGCGTCACTTACATTGGTCATAAACTTTGGGACGGTACTCTCCACCGAAGCACTCGTACTCCAGAGTTTCATCATTCATATCAAACTCCTCCACCACGTTGTCGTTGAACTTGTACCAACGTCCGCGGGCGTTACCACTAAGAGATAAGGACAAACAAAGATGATGAAGGGCAAAAATAAGGACAAGGAAAATGTCAGATTAGATTCAGATTCGTCACAATTTACCATCTCAGAACTGGAAGCCCATGCTCGAATTAATAATAGATGTTACCAAAAACATAAAAAGGGATCCATAAAATACATGTAGGCTACAGAATGTTCTGCCTTGGTTGTTGCCAGGGGAAACAAAACAGTGTATTTTCTCTCATAACAGTTAGACATTTCTGCTTTACTGCCACCAGAGCAGGGGGTCCACTTGTATGCCACCTGGCCTGTCTACTGGTTTGATCACAAATATCTTATTAACTGACCTCAAAGCAGCTGCGGCATGTATCTAATTTCCTGGAGCGAGATCAACATGCTGAGAACAAACCTTTGTTTTGTTATAGTCTTAAGTGGGCATAGGGACAAGGGAGCGGGCAAGAGAAGGGTGCCAAATATTAGCTCCTGAGGTCTCTTAACATTCCACTTCTTCAGTGAGCATTCCTGCCTTCCAGAGCCAAACATCTGGAGAAGCTTACAAACTAGACAAGGACAGCCCACACAAAGTCTGATGCTGCATTCATGTGCCCCAAGGAGATCCACTAAAATCTGCCTGGAAAGCTGATGCAACAGATTAATGTGCTCCACTAATCACTGGTTATGCACTGGAAAATACAATCAGAGAGCAGCACACTGGCTCTGGTAAGCACATGAAACCATAAATGTTTTTGATTTTCAAAGATTAGCCCTTTAAATGAGCGAGGGGTGGAAGAACCTCTGACTACAGTGTCCCTTACCGTCTATCTTTAATGAAGGAATAATAGTGTCCGGCATGTGCCTGACCGCTGTGGACGACAACTCCCACGAGTTCATAGTTCTCAGAGATCGTGACTTTCTTCCTGGGTGACCCTCCTGAGGTGCCCTCGCCTCGCCCCTCGCTGCCCTCTCCGCTGCAGTCTTGACGAGCCATTCCAGCGACAGTGTAAGGCTCCATGTTCAGCACCCAGGGGAACTGTGCAAAAAGAGGTCATATACATCACATTTATATTTGTGGGATTTGACTTGTAAAATCAGTGTATCCTAGTGATCGGAGATTTGGGATTAGAAATACTTTGTACCCGAATCTGTTCATCGTATTTGATGGAGCGTCCGCTTTCCCAGTCGAAGCCAAAGCGCATGAGGTGAATACAGAGAACGCTGGGCAGGGATTTGATACACGTCCTCTTCACTGTGGTTCTCTGTGCAGGTGATCACATGTGCACATTGTAAATACACACGATACCAGTGTGGTGGAATAAAAACATGTAGAGCATTATACACACCTTGTCCTTGCATTTCTCACAGTAGTAAGCATTGCTGCCCTCTAGCACCTCTCCTCTGACGAACTGGTCCAATGAGATCTCTAAACTCTGACACGATGTCACTCCAAGGTTCAAAGCCATGAATGTTTCTTCACGCTCGTACCTGTTTATTGAACGTTAAAGGTCAAACATCATCTGCGATATCGCTCAAAATGAAACACTAAGTCTTGAAGTTAAAGAAAAAAATCTATTCTTGTTTACCGGTGAGGACAATCTTTACAAATCTTCTGGTCGGAGAAGATTCCCTGAAATGTGTTTTTGAAGATCTGTTCTCGACCCATTTTCTGTTTGAAAAGGAGTTTCATCATTAATCATATCATCATGGAAAAGGAGGGGTTATAAATACTTTTTAAAATAATTGGTAAGGTGTGTTTTACTTTGAGATGTTCGTCAAGCTGGTCCACCAGGCTTGTGAAGAACTCATACGCGTCCTGCTGTTCTCTTACATACAACTCCTTGTTCCACATCTTGAAGATCTGCAACAGACATAACAGATTTGCACATGGACAAAATGACTTAAGTGAAATGGGCAGCACAACATACTGAATCACATGAGCACTCTGCTCAGTTTCCTCATAAGACAAACTTAATGACAATGCCCAACAGTCTGTTACCTTCCAAAAGTTCTCAGGTATGTAGTACTGCAGTTTGCTCTCCATCAGATGACCAAACAAAGACTGGACCTGGTAGAAGACACTCTCTTCTGGCTGATCGGTGTCATCCTCAATGGATAAGAAAGCCTGAAAATTATACATACTCAATGTTATTGGATACACTTGGTGAAACTCAGTCTGGACTCCAAGAGCAGAGGCCCTCTGGTGACTACAGAAGGTAAAAAGCACATAGAAAACATGCGTACCTCTGGAAGACCAGGCTGCATGTAGAGCTGCTGAAACACAGCATTCATGTAACATGTGGCTCCACCGTTCTTCAACCCAACGAAACCTGAGACCGACCGGCTCTCTACAGGGGGTAGATACTGCCAGAGACACAGAGAGTTAGTTTTACAGCTAAAACATAATAACAACAAATATTATTGTAAAAATGTTATTTTAATCAGTGTTTTACATCAAATTCCTTGCAGAGGGATGGATCAGATTGGTGGTGCATGGACAGTAGCTCTTTGGTGATGAGTCGAAGGTTTGACAGAGAGCTGTCTGCCAGCATTACCAGCACCTCATAGGCTGCCAGCCTGCTGCTGGCTGTGCTGCACCTGACCAGACACACACACACACACACACACACAATGAAGAGGATAAAAGATTAAGGTAGTGGTGGCAAATGGCAGAACATGAATAAAATTACCCCTGGTAATCACAGGATAAAAATAAAATGAAATTTATGGACAGGATCAACAAGTCATACTTGGGGTGGAAGTCATGGCTGGGGGCTGGGGAGGGCGTGGGGTTTGAACTGTTGATGATAATGCGCGAGGCTCGAAACAGGAAGTCATCCAACAGCTGCTGGATCAATGATGGACCTGAAGGAAAGAGTCACGTTCTCACATTACATATTGGTCTTCTCAACTTAATAAACCTTCAAAACTTGTTCAATAGGTGCAGATATGTGTGCATGGATCTTTGCGTGTGCTCACCAAGATGTTCCTTCTCATTGCCACAAAGTGAGAGCAAGGTCTTGATGAGGCGGAGGTGTCCTGCCAAGAGGATGTTGTCCGCCTCGCTGGTCTCCATCTCAGAGCTCCAACTGGGCTCAAAGTTGTCAAGCCAAGAGATCTCATCCTCCAGCATGGTGGCTGCACTCACTTTTACCACTTCCATCTCTGAAGCTGGAGGAGGCGGAGACAGAATGCGAGGCAGAAAGAAACACTGAGATTTAATGGCTGAATCAGGAGGCTATAACCGCTCTTATCCAAGTGTTGATAATGTGAGAGAAAAGGGAATTTATCAGCTTACTGGTTAGGTCATCCAGAAGCTGACATCTGAGGTCAAAGTACTCAGTGCACTGGGACAGGAACCTGAGAAGAAAAAGCAACATCAACACAAGACCTCTGCTACAGTTTCAGTCATGTCTATCTACTGTGTTTCTTGCTGAATTACCTCTGGTTGACCCCTCTCATTACCGACGTAGGACTCCATAATGGCAGCTGAGCAGTGAGAATGACTGAGAGGAGGAACAAGTTGGGTTTCTGGACTTCGGGAAAGGCTGAGGTGTCAGACTGGCTCAGAGTGTACAGCTGATCACAAGCTACGCGGCGAATCTGACGGAGGGAAGGGACAGGTAATGAAATTGTAAACACACACACTGTGTATGTTTATGATAAATTTCTTCTGTGCAGTATATCAAACTCAAAGAAGATGTTATTTACCTCGCCACTGGGAGATCCCAGCAGAATATCAATGATGAAATCATTGACGGAGGGAAGGTTGTAAAAAGAACCTGGAGGAAAAAACAAGAACATAATTTAGTGTTATTGTGGAGGTCTGGCAAACACAGCAAATACACAACCTACACACTAAAGATATATATTACAGTACTGCGCCAGATTAATGGCAATGTACAGTAATTATTATCATTGAAGTGTGTTTGTAATCCTGCATGAGTCTTACTTAGCTGCTGACAGCGTAACTGCAGACAGGTAACCAGCAGTGACAGAGCCTCACGGGCGATGATGGCATCTTTGATAGAGACACTCTGCTGTCTGACACATATCCCAGCATGCAACGCTGTCGGTGTGGTCTCGCCCTCACTGCTGGAGCTGCAGTTACTTCCTGTAAACAAATACAAGATGTTTGTTTTACTTTCATTTCTTAAGCTTCTGTTTGGGGCAGCAGAAATGCTTCCACCATGAGGCACAAGTTATACTGGATAATGACACACCCACTGACTGTTAAACTGACACCACAAGT
This sequence comes from Hollardia meadi, assembly GCA_037974645.1. NCBI lineage: Eukaryota > Metazoa > Chordata > Actinopteri > Tetraodontiformes > Triacanthodidae > Hollardia > Hollardia meadi. Next base: position 3,411,874 of record JBBPCS010000375.1, read on the forward strand.
CCTCAGCTTATATGTACACACCTTGTGGAGAATGAGAAGAGCAAACACCTACAGTAAAAATGAAAGTGTGTGTTCTGTGTCACCTGTACTGCTGACTCTGGTGCGGACTCCCTGCGGCAGAAGGGAGCTGTGGGTCTCTCTGATTGGCTGCGGGCTGCCAACCAGATCCAATCGGCCTGCTGCAGCTGCCCAGGTCAGACGCATGAAACAGGCCACAGTGGAGGTGAAGTCACCCACCTCCATGGTCTAGGAAAGAAACAAAGGAAAATATTCCACACATACAAGATCAATCTGGGTGCTGAATGAGCACTACATCTGTTTCAGTTTGATACTGGAAGTGAAAGCGCGTTTGTCCCGAATACCTGAATAGCTACACGAGCAGCAGGTATGATCTCCTCCACTCTTATGGAAGACCGCTCAGACAAAGACATCTGTCTGTAGGAGGACTTCTCCGGAGTTCCACAAAGAGACAGCTGTCGCCCGGTCCGTCCAGCGTTACGAAACGGACGAGATGACAGCGCATCGCCATCCCTGATGACGTCGTCATCCAGCGTTGCAGGCATACTCTGACCAACCAGAAGAAACCTGCAAACACAACCAATTGAGTATGAAGTGCCAGGATATCCAGCCCTCTGTGTGTGTATGTGTGTGTGTGTGTGTGTGTGTGTGTGTTTGACAGAGGCATTTTGCACCTGGCCAACTGAAGACAGATTGAGTAGACTCCTTGTCTGGTCTCGTAGTCCACCTCTGATGGGATGGAATCTCTCTGCATAACATTTACCACCAGACTGCAGAGGAAACACAGATATACTAAAAATAAAAAAAGAGACTGGCAAGCATTTCGATTGGCACATATATGCTCAGTGGTATGTGTGCCAGTATGTGTCGCAGCTTGACACGTCTGTATCAGTACAGTGGAACAAGGCAAACACCAGACAGTGACGGCTCTTTTCTTTAACAGGTCTGTTCTCTCCGTTACCTGAGGCCTCCTGCTCTGAGGAAGTTCTCGCAGAAGGACTTGCTGCTGGTTTTGGCCATTTCATCATCTGATGTGGGCATGAGCTTTGAACTCAACACCTAACAGGGAGAGAGAGGAGCAAAGCAGATGTCAGAGCTACCGATCTCTTGAGTTTAGTTGTTAATACATTGTAAAATTATGTAATACGTTTAATGAGGGGGTATGTTCGCATGTCCTACCTCCAGATTGTACAGCACTCTGAAGGTGGACATGCCCGGGGCCGATGATCTGAAGAGGGACTCCAAGATGGATGCGGCACTGGGCTGGTGCTGCTGTTTGGAGGCCATAGAAGGAGAACGGGAGCCTGTACCCTGGAACAGTGTCTTCTACAGGAAAGAGACCCAAAGGGAGTAAGCATCAAATAACAATAGAAAGGAAGAGAACCAAGAGCTTCAACGTTCAGCTGCGGCAGACTGATGTACCTGGTGGCTCCAGACGCTGGATTCTTTGGGAACAAAGTTGTCGAGAGCATCTTGCACTTCTGGATCTGTTGGAATGAGCAGCAGCAGATTCCTCACCCGAAGAGTGATCCTGGAGATTATAAGAAAAACAAAAAAAATTAAAAACAACTGCCTGACGTCCTGCCATAGTCAGTGTGTTAAGCTGGGTAGCATGAATATGAACTCTGTACCTTATGGCATTAAGATAGAGTTAAAGTAGTTCCAGGAGAAAATTAAGCATAACAAGGTGAAGGGGATCCTGTGTGTAGCCACGAACAGATTTTTTTGCATTAGAAAAGGTTGATGGAAATCGGAAAATTAGAAAAAAATTCAACTTTGAATAAAATGGTTTTACGCTTGCTTGAGTGGGTTTTTGCCTTTTTTGAAAAAAGTGTTTGTGCTTAGTGGAATATTAAAACACTTGCATCACCTTCACCTTATTTTGTATTTTGACAGGAAACACTCAACACACATTCATAGCAGTGTTTTTATATACAGACAGATGGCATTATATTGACATGATGAATGATACCATAAACCACTGATAAATATGTAGTTCCTTCTTTGTTGCTGTCAACAAGGTGTACGTGTACCTGGATTCGTCTAAGTTAGCCAGCTGGTAAAGCATCTCAAACACATTACACACCAAAGCCATCACCACACCGGGCAGAGACTTCTCCTGGAAACAAAAAAAACAAAACAAAACAAAGGGAGTGTGTCAGAGCTGATGTGAGCCTGAGTGTGGCCTTGGCTTTGTTAGGTGCACAGTCATGTCTGAGCTGGTACCTGCTCCAATGCGTAGGCTGAGTTGAAGACGGCTGAGCTGGAACTGCTGGAGGCGGAGGCAGAGGACTCTGAGCTGCCGGAGGGAGTGCCAGTGCCCGAGCTTTTCACAGTCAGGCTCTGTTCATCACTGAAGCCAAGCTGGGACAGCAGCTTCTGGTCCCGATTCATAGTCAACTAACACATGGTGAAGGAGTAGTGAAGGGACGGAGTGAGAGAAAAACAGGGATTGAGGTTGTTCAAGGCTGTGTTTCCCCTGCCACAGAATAGATGCAGCGGAGCAAACCACCAACAAAGGGGAGGTGGCACGTTGCCTAGAAGAATTTACTGTGCATCGATTTGTAATTTGTAATGTGCACTGGCTTCAGGGGAAACGCATGATTGGGAGAGGGATAAAATACTTTGATGAGGGAATAAGAGGTACAATTGTGTTTTCAACACAAAAGAAGAACACAGAGTCCCTGTCACTTACAGATTAACACTAATACTTACCACACTGTCATTGGCAAAGATCTGGACGTTATCCACCGGACAGCTCAAGTGCTCAGAAATCTTCCACCGGATACTTCCTATTGTGTCATTACTGTGGGTCTGCGGGACGGAAACACATACAACAGGGTTATTTTCTCTGTAAATGTAACTCCACACAACGAAAGGTGTGTTTCAGGGCACCAGGAAGCCTTACAGTACCTCTAAGGTGAAAGTGTCTTTGGTTGACTCATAGGTGATGTGAAGAGTAACAGGGTGTCCATTGTACGAGGCCCCGTGAGGTAGAATAGTGCGAGGAACAGAGTACATATCCTAATAACACAGACAAAAGATTTTTAAAAATCATGAGAAAAATCTCGTCAATCATCCTTTCGGGGGTCCTCCTTTTTGTGGATTGTGTTAAAGCTATTTAGCACAGTAAGTGTCTATGAATGTGTCCTTATTTCTCATATATTACTAAGATATGAAGTGAAGAAGACGGGGCCTACCTCTATAGTGATGACGTAGCGTTCAGCCAATAGCAGCAGTCTTTCGATTATCACCAGCTTAGTCGATCTAGAGATGAAGATAATCAGAAGAGTTTCAACAAGACTGAAAAAAAGGTTTATAGGAGTTAAGTGCACATTTACTCTCTCTATCACTATTAGTTAGTAAGACCTAGGTGAAGGAACACTCTTACCCAAACCCCCCTCTGTACCTGGATGGTGATTGTACAGATGTGGCCACAGTCGGCATGGCAGTGGCTGTCAGCATCTTGGTTGCCTTCGTAACAGCATGTGTCAAAGTAGGCCCACCCAGGGCCGAGCTGGCTGCCTGAGAAACACAAATGAGCTTTCAGGTGCTGCATTTTTGTGAAATGGCTCAATCACTCCTTACAGTAACATATTCAACTACTTACCTCTAGTCGCTTATAACAATCAGCAATGAACTTCTTGTGCAAAGACACAGAATCCTGGAAGAAAGAAAAGTTACTGTTATACACGATTAAGGCTGGAAATACAGTAGAGTTCAATACAGCATTTGCCCTTCTCCTGTTTTCAAACACCACTGCTTACGACAATATACTCCTTTTAAGCACATAATTCAAAGCCCAATGATGGCAGCACCTTAACTTTCACTGGTGTTCTTAGCTAATGAGACACACATGAAGGGACTGTTCCACACGAGTCTGTGTAAATACACACAGGTAAACTGACCTTCTTCATCTTGGGATTGAGGTTAGTGTAGCTATATGTAATAATGAGCTGGATTGCTTCATTGGCTATTTCTTCATCAGGGCTTTCCATGGCGATGCGCCAGATAAAATCCATTCCTGCCAGGTCAAGACGTTCCACACACTGAAATTAGACCATATCAGAAATGAAAAATAAATGTCAACCAAGATGTGATTTAAATTGATACGTATTTTCAGTGAGTTTCAGCTCTCACTGACAAAAGAAACTAGCACGTCATTGGTCAAAAATAAAATGGAGAGAAACATGCGGGCAAGGACTAACCAGCTGAGTTCCCTGGCGTTTGAGGCGATGGTCACACAGATTAACGTTCTCAAAGAAGGTCTTAAACAGATTGAAACCTGAGACACGTAAAACATGTTAACTGCTGAATCCCATACTTATTCGTAAAGTAATCCTGAAAGGCTGTGATGCCGTCTCTCACCATTCATGGTGATCTCATAGGGCTCCAGTTTTAGGATCTTCTCCTTGAAGAGCTGCTGCTGAACATCACTCTCGAGGTCATGTTGTCCTTTGGTGAACCACTCAAAACACATCTGAACACATTTAGACATACCAAGTTTAAGCTGAATTAAAATGAATTTATGTCGCATGAATTAGGGTGCACTATACCACGTATTCTTCAGGGGGTAATCTTCATATTTTCCTTTGTTTAACAAGGAGCAGCTGTTGCAGACTGTAAATTTAGTTTAAATTTTAATGTATACAATTTTTTTTTTAAACTCCTCAAAACACATTTGCTTTTGCTAACTTTCTTAACTTTCCCTGTGTAGCACTTTGTTACCCTTGTATTGAAAAGTATTAGAAATAAATCTTGACATATTTACACTTTTTTTCAACAAAAGTTTGATGATAGAATTGATTGAATTTGATGAAAGTTTTTCTTCCTCAATTTTTTTCAAGAGTGGAGCAAATAGCAAATGTTTGCAGTGTCTTTGTACCTATGGGCAGTCATCCAGAGAAAGGTGATTGTAATCACAAATAATTGGGCAAGGACAAGGGTTTCATTTGCATTACTGTTTTCATACCTCACGGTCAAGTTCACAGACATCTGGCCCCGACACCAGGCACTCCCAGAGCTCTTTGGCCCTGTTCCAGACCAGGTACAGGCTGGCCTCCTGGAGGAAGAAGGCCAGGAAGCGCAGGTGGCTGTCCAGATACTGACCATAAGATTCAGAGAGACCGTGTCATTTTGACCCTCAAACACACACTGTCAACATGCTGTATGACACTGTGCTGCTCAAGTTTGATTACTTCCTGTGTAAACAAGCTCAGATATAGTTATGCTTCAAATGACATCACTCGTATAAATGCCAATTTATTAACTGTGACAGCAACCATTAACAATAAAGATGACCAATAAAATGAGAAATAAAATTTAAAAAACCCCAAAATAAATATACCTGATTCTTGATATTAAATTTAACAAAAAAAGGTTCATGACAGAAAATCTGACCTCCTGATAGGTGTATCGTCCATCAACCAGAGTTGAGCCTGAGAGGCCGTTATTTCCACTTGCGGTCACAGCCAGTCGATGGCAGCACACAAGTGATCCCGTGATCAGCTTGACGATCTCAAAGTTCTTCTTCAAGTCTTGGATGATGCTCTGCGGGGCGGCAGGGGAAGTTTACCAGAGCAACACTGCACTGACTGTACAATTGATCGTTTTCGATGATGTTTTTTTGTTTGCGGCCGTGTTTGTTTTACCTTGTCTTGTTTCTGATAGGTCTGCTTGATGAACGAACGGGTGATCTCGTGCAGCTGACGGAGAGCAGGAACAACCCACACTGCCTGAGGACTGCTCTGCTGAGAAGCCTGCGGAGACACACGTGCACACAGGATAATGGTATCCACTAAAGCATAATGAACACACAAACGCATGCTACAAAAAACAGAGGGCTGTGATGGTCTTTGCTAGTCAGATTTTATCATCACAGACCCACTATTTTTTGTACTTGTGTAAACGTGAGAAAGAAAATCAGAGCCAGGGATGAAAAACATTTGACTGTTAAAATATGCTCCAGTTTAAATTTGTTCTCTTAGAACTGAAAAGTCCAAATCAAATAACATGTATTTCTTTTATATATGTATAATCCAAGGCTCTGATTGGATCACCCTTTGCATGAGTAACTGTGCCAATACTTCCACCAAAGCTGCGCTTTCATCCAGCAGCTAAATCACTCATTTAATTCAGCCAACTCTCACCCAGGACAAGATCAACACCACTGTGTAATCATTAGTCAGTGCCAAAGCCCTCTAGTGAGGCAAGCAGAAGATTAACACACACCTGGTTAAACTACCTCATGTTACAATCAAGTGTGAAATTATCAACCTGTGACCAACGAAACCCCTCTGTGGTCAAGCCCTCCTCCACGATTGGTTGGCAGGCGCGAAGCAGCGAGATTGGATACAGATTGGTGAGTGAAATTGTAAGTTATATGGGCTTCTTCTCTTACTTTGGTCAAAGAGTTAGCTTTCTTCTTGCCCCAAGAGCCCGTAAGAAATGAGCTTTGAGTGTCACTGCCTTTACTGTCCTCCTGAGTGTGAGTCTAGAAACATACATTTCATTTGAGGCGGGACATCTGTACGCATATGTAACATGTGAGACTTGTAAGGCTGAGAAGTACATTTTGTTTCGTATGTGCAGCTACAGTCACACAGGCATTGCCCATTGTGGATATTTGACATTGTGTCAAAGTAAGAAAACCAAAGAAAACATTAATACTTGTTCCATTGTATTTGGGTTTACCTTTTGGTCTTTCCTTCACCTTTACCTATATTTAACAATTAGATGCACTCTAGTTTCTTTTTAAATTGTTGATCTGCAGTTTTGATCTGCACAAATAAACAAGCAGTGCACGTTTTTTTTTTTTTGTTTTTACATATAAATGATCATCCGTTACATTCAAGACCCTGCCAAAAGAGTTCACACAATGCTGATTAAGCTCATCACTGCCAGGTAAATCTCTCTGTAGTTTGCAGTATATACGTTTTAAATTTGGAGTCAGTATGGACTTTCCTGTGCTGGTGCATTGGCAGCCATGCGTTGTACGTCACCCAGCAACGACTGGTTTGTCAGAGCTGAAGGTGAGAGCAACTGTATTGACGAATCAGGCTACAGCAACTAGGAGTGTGGACGGAGCCTGTGGTGGAAAAACCTAAGAAGCGTCTGAGAAAAGTTACTGATGCTCCAAATAAAAAAGAAACTTGGTGTTCAGAGGAAGGATTACAATAAAAAAAATTATAAAAAAGCAATCACGTGTAGCAATGCATCACAAGCATCTGTTAATATTACAATCACTCTGACAAATCCTAAAATCCTATTTTATGCAATCATGAATTTATGAATATGATGGAACTTTGGACAATTATTTTGTTAGCATCTTAATAAGGTCTGTTTATTCAAATACAAACTAAGGCAGAGCAGAGAGAAAAGGGGGAGTTATTGGCTGACAAGAGACCGGGACTCTATCTGAAGAGATGTAGACAAACTTACGTTGAAGGGTAATATGCAGCACTAACAAGGACATGCTAACTTTAGAACAAAACTGTCAAAGCAGCAGGCAGAAAACATGAGGGGGCCCAATGTAGTATTTCCTTTAAACATGAGCAATGAACAGCCCTGTTTTCCCCAATGTAAAAAACAAAATAAAAAAAGTATATTCACTTTTAAGGCTGAGATTGGAATGGCCTCGTAAAACACTGCAATAAACAACAGCCCTCATACCCACAAAGACAATACTGAGCAGTCTGTGGCACGTCTGTCTCACCTTCTTAATGTCCTCAATACATTTAATGATGTAACTGCGTTTCACGGTCTCCTTGACAGCATAAGCGTCGCTCAGAATCCCCAAGTGCTCCTCCAACGCCTGCTGAACTAGACTGGTGGGCAGGGTGGGGAGGTGAGCCAACTCCCACAGCACCTCCAGCACCTGAACAGATGCACACGAAATCAAGATGTTTCACTGTAATAATGAAACCTAACAAACTGTAGATTTCCTCATCTGTTTTTCCAATTACTTCTCAGCATCCATAGCCCTGCCAGAATGACAGGTATAACAACATACCTTTCCAGTTGTAGTTTCAGAGCGAGCCTCTCTGCCGATCCTCCCGATCAGACTGAGCAGCTTCTGCCTCACACGGTCACTTTCAACCTCCCAGCTCTAAACAACATATAAAGGTTATTATTCATACTATACACTGACTTACAAAACACTTTTCATTAGGCCGATTTATTTCGGAAATGTCGCAGAGACAGCACTGACCTTCTGTATGAGGACAAAGAGGTGGGTGAGCTGATCAAAGCTGAACTTCACAGCAGCAGCAGCGATGATTGTGTGAATGTTTTCTATCACAGTTGATGACTGGCCCGCCTGAAAAGCCCACATAAGAATCAATAGATCCATCAATAGGAGGTTGGGGGGTGTCACACTCACAAAAAACATGCTTGAAAATGAATACATCTAGTATTAGCAATGATTCTTTGTACAGAAGTTATGCCAACAGTTTTGTTTAGCAATTAAAAACAGAAATACCTTTAAAACAGGCTTAATGACAATGTAATAAATAACACAGACATGACTGTGTTAGTATTGACATGTGTGCACTGGTGCTGACCTGTATTCTCCAGATCTTGGAGAGTTCATCCAGCGACAGTTTACTCCCCAGTAACTCAATGATTCCTTTAATTCTCTCGCAGTACTGAGCCTGGTCAATGTTTCCTGGGACAAACAAATATCTAATGAGCACCGTAAAATGTTTGTATGTGGTTAAAAAATTGTATTGTTTGCCCATCTGTTCTGCAAAGAACTTTGTGACACACTTAATTTTATTAGGTTTGTGACAGGAAGTGATGTTTTCCTACCCTCCAGTGCTATTGATAAGACCGAGTTCTCTACCAGCCAGTCCAAAAGTTTATCTGTGTCAATGGCATTTTTCACCGTCTTAGACACTGTACTCTCCTCTATTAACTTTGTCACCTGAGAGAAAAGAATGCACAAAACAGTGTGAGATGAGATCGAAAAACTGATTAGAACACCCCAAAAGTTATTTTGTCTAGTTTAGACTTGTGAGTTCAGATCTTATAAGAGGTGACCTCTTTGAGGGAGTTCATCTTGGTGGAGAAGTGGGGGGTTTTGAGCATGCGCAGCAGTGTGTCCAGCCGCAGGTCATCTACCACAGTAACCAGCTCCCTCTGGAACCTCATACACAGCAGCTTGATGGCCGACAGCAGGTCTGGAATGCTCACCAGACGCTATCATGAAAAGACAAATGAGGAACAACTAAGTTATGACATCTTGATTAAATCACAATCCACACACACAAACCCTTTAAGATGTGCTTAAGTGCAAAAATCATAAAGAAAGTGACAAATATAGAACACTACCTTGTCTTTCAGGTCCTTTTCCTCCAGGTTCTGTACATATGTGATCATCTTATGGATGACTGGATCAAGCATGGGCTAGGAAAAACAATATGAAACTTTGTTGGTCCCTGTGGGGAAAATGGGCAACTGCAGCAGCAAAACAGTAAGACGACACAGCAAATAAAAATAAAATATAAATCAGAATGGAACACAAAAGTCATGTAAACAAACACAACTGCTCACTTCAACACTAGAACACGTTTAGACAGAAAACAAACTGACAAGATGTGAATTACATTATAAGGAGAAATAGAGGGCATGTTAGCATATATTGTAGCAGCAGTTGGAACCAAATGAAAAACAGGACATACAAATAACCACATTAGGGTCAGCATACGACCATCAAGTGTGTACATGTGTGTAGACATGACAGCTCACCTGGACGAGACTGGAGTTTAGGTATTCTGCACCAACTCCAAGAGGCTGGACTAAAGCTGACACACTCTGTGTAGGCGAGTTGAAAAAGACAGAATTCAGGCATTTCATAAATTAACTAGTGTCAGCATAATCTTACTTGTGACATTCATAGACGTGTCACTTTTTGCGACTTATTAAAGAATACAGACACAAAACCGGCCACTCCTCTCATATTAAAGTGCATAGGTCAGAGATCATTTGGTGTTCACACTGATACTGAATCCCCACTGTTGCACAAGAGTGAGCGGGAGTGAGCGTAAACAGATGTGAGGGTGAGTTTCCAACACCGGAGCCCAGCTGTCATTTGTCATTCAGTGCTAAATCACAGGAGCCTAATGAATGGTTCCCGTGTTCCTGTCTCTTTTTTTCTGGCCATCTTCCATCTCTGCTTCTGGGCTCTCTCTGAGCAGCAAGCGTCTCCTCCACCTTTCTCCTCTATTCACTCAGTGACTTCCCATCCTTGCTCTTGACTTGCTGCTCAAAGCAGGAAAATGAATGAGTCTCCCCTGGGAGTTTGTAGAGGAAGCAGCACTCCTCCCATTATCTTCTCTCCTTTCACTTTCAGTCTCTCTCTCTTGAGCTTGGCGTATGTTAGGTATCTGACAGCTTACGCACTTTACCGAGCTGCCACTGAAGAGTGCAACAGTGGTCTGCAAACCAGTCTCTGCCTTATTAATATGCTAATTGGTAGAGGGAGTGTGTCTGCATGTGTGTGAATCAATGGCTATGCACTGCAGTGGTTCCGGCCAGGTTCCCAGAAGGAAGCATCAGTACAAGGATGCCTCAGAACACAACACAACAGAGCATTTCAACCATCACACAGCAGGATGAGAGAGCGTGTTTGTGCGCAAGTGAGTATAAGTGAGAAGAGGAAAGAGAGAAATATTCAGCCCCCTGCAGCTGAGAGTGGAGGGGGTAAACATGGTGACCTTTTGCCTGTATAGGCCGTCTACAGCGCCTCTCTCCATCCATCACCAGGGTAGGAACTATTTCATCACCGCTTGTAAGCGACCGCTTGTAAGGAAGGCAAAAAGATGAAAGTAAGGGTGGTTGTGCTTACAGCAATCTCAATTTCATCGGTGTTGAGCTTAGCCTGGATGGCAGTGAATCCTCCCAACTCTCCAAACTTGACCAAAAAAAAAAAAAAAAGAGGAAAGGGGACAGATGAGGAAATATTTATACAACAGCACATGTATATGCAGATACTATCAGGGTGACTGCGCATTACTCACTCGATTCACTAAGTCAACCAGCCAACCATGCGGCTCCTGAAAGAGATAATTGTGTTTAGAGTGAATGTATTCAGCAATGGCATTACAAAGTACCGCAATTTACTGACAGCTGTTGTGTGTCCGTTACACATATTCTGCTGAGACCCTGTGGCTCAATTACGCAACACCAGGAATGAAGAACTCGTTTGTCTGCCCCTACACATGACTATGAACCGTAAACAAAGAAGTGTGCATATTACTACTAGCACAGCTTTACGTACTTACAAGTGCATCAGGGTGAATTGGTACACCTAACACTTCACACAAGAGAAAAAATACAGGAAGAGTCCAGACAAACAGGGTTTCCCTTACTTTCTGATATGAGTTGCTAGGAGAGACAGCAAACATGTTGGCCTCATCTCCAAAAACTTCAGCCCAATTCCTCTGACAGGCCTTCAAACGGTTCTTAAAATGGTACTCGTTATCAGGGTTGAAGGCCTGGACGCAACAACAAAGACACAGAGCATAAATACATACATTATATTACTCACGATACTTTTCAACAGTGTAATGCCACATGACTGACTTCCAAGACATAGATAGAGTAAGCTTCTTGCTAAAAGTGGACCAATGCCATTGATAAATAGACACTGGCATTGAATCTTCCCACCACAAGCAAATTACTCACAGAGGCAGATTGAATTTTAAACAGAGTCATTAAAAGATTGGTCTGGATATTAGAAACAAATGAGAAATGAGAAATATTGAGGAGCTTTATTGTCACTGATTATAAACTAAGATACTGCCAATGCACTAAGAATCAAATTCTTAATTGGTTATCTGCCACGTAATAATAACTGATTCATCATTTAAGTATAAACTTGGCCAGATGTTCTGTCATTTTCAAAAGTCCTCAAAGACCTCAAATTTAAAAAAAAAAATATTCAAAGAAAGACAGTGGTATGCTATTAAAAGAAAAAAATATTAAGAGGGACACTGCGAGAGAGCACACCATAGTCAGGACTCCCATCAGGTTTACAGGTACAGGGTCTTGCTTCACCCTCTCTGCAACCAGTTCCACCAGCAACATGAGCATGTTGTAGATTCCCTCGTGAATCTCAGTGCCCCATTTGTGTACGGCACTGCTGGTCAGCAACTGGTGACGGTGAACAAGGCAGACAGAAAGGAGAAAAGTTGGCACAATGTATGTTAATAAATCAAGGGCTACACAGTCACTTACAGTAGATCTCTGGGTCTTCTTTGCTCACCTTTTTAAACGCCTCCGGCATGCACCGATCTATGAACCGCTTGCAGTTCTCATCAGCGTCAGCAAGACCTGGCAGAGGGGGAGATGTTGGATTCACATATTTATCCCACGCCCAAACATGGAAGAAAAAAAATTGGCTGTGACGACAGACATACAGATTGAGCCATGTAACATAAGTGTCCAAAATAACATGTGAAAAACACCCAACGGTGCAAACAAAACATGCCGCCCACACAATTACGCAGGAGGAGAGCATTTAGTTTAATGCAGAAACAAAGATTTTCATCCCCCACAAAGATGGTCTTACCGTGCCGGGCGAGGCAGGTGGACGCGATGAGACACTTGCCCAGGGACTCCTCTCTTTTGTAAGGTATGGACCAGTGGTCCGTAAAGACTCGACTCTCCAGCTCATACAAGTTGGTGGTGGGAAACTCCATGCTGCCCCCTGAGCAGTTCCCATTCTCATCATTGCTCCTCTGGAAACACACATGCATGACAAAATCACAACCTAATGCAATGGTGAATTTATTTCATACAGCTGGTCCCTGCATTGACCATTGTTTTGTTACACTGCAATTATCTTCTGTGGGAGGATAATCCAAATGGCCTTGGGCAATGAGAAGGTCATACAGGACGATGCTCAATTCTTTCCCTCCCCCTGGGAGAAGAGCGATAGCAGTCATTTGGAAAGTGTGTCCAATCTGCCCTTCATCTCTTCATCTTTTTGTCCATCTATTTCATCCCAAGAAGCTTTCCAAACACCCAGACAGGTGCTTTTGTTGTGTTTCACTGAACTAAAGTGTTGTGATGTGCAAGAGGGGCTGAGAGCTTAAGTCAAATGTAAAGAACACCCTACCTCATGGCATGACACTGTCTTGTTAGCAGTATGATGCAAGTTAAAATTCAAAGTCAACTTTTAGACATTCTGCATGTATGGTTCAATATGCTCACTTCAGGCTCAGCCAGCTACGGCTACGAGAACACTAAGTCTACGAGTCTGCGTAGTAAAAGCAACACAAGACAAAGGATTATTGAATTATTTACATCATAAAAGTTGGTTACATATTCATGAAGTTATGTGAATATTAAATAAACTGCAGAACTCCCTCCTCTGAAATAGTGCTGCTGCTCAGTGGACCGTATGTGCAACACATGTGCAACACTACAGCATGTCTAATTTGAAATCAACTAATGATTTATGTTTTCAATGTAATTATGTGAAGAATTTAACCAAGCAAAGTACTCGCTGGGGGCTTGAAAAGTCATCTTAAACTATGAGTGGCAATTTAGCTCTCACTACATTATAAATAACTATTATTGCTCATTTATCCATTTTGTCTGTGGGCACTGCACAGTATAAATACTAATGCAGCAAAGTATAGTTAGGTCAAGTTTCGCCATTTTGAATACATCTCCACATTTTAGCATGCATAATGGTCAATGTGTTAAGTGCATGTTTTACTCTGCTGCATATTGAAACATATACAATATACAGTACAGTGCTGGGCTGGACATGAAGAAGGGGAGAACAGGAAGGGAGGAAGGGGGAGTAGAAAGCAGATATGCATCATATTTCATCCCTTCCCTTTCTAAGAAAATTGGAAATGACAGATAAATGGATATATATATGAGAGAGAGAGAGAGAGAGAGAGAGAGAGAGCACTAGGTTCAAAGAAGAGACATTCATTTCCAAATCAAAACTCACTGAGAAGCATATGACAGCTATCTTTGTGTACAACATACAGTACCTCTTACAAATAATCATCAAACAGGAGAATAAAAACGCAGATAAGCTGCACAGCACTTCATTTCAAGCCTTTAGGGGAAAGGTTCAGATCTCCAAGGCACAGTGTGCATATGTGCAGTTGCACAGGACGATGAGGTAACTCAGTGCCACTCTGTTGCGTGTTATGTACCCTACAACCCCCCTGGGACCCCCTGCAAAAACTGCTATGTGTTTGTGTGTGTCAGGGAGACTGCGCAGCTATATTTAGGAGCGTAACATGGGGCCAAAGACCTATGACATGCCTCTTAAGCACAGACACAGCAAACAGAGGAGGAGAAGAGAGGAAACAAAACACCTCCATCATCGTAGCTTAATCCATAAAATGAATGTTTCAGAATTTATTGTAACATGTAGGAGTCACACGAGTGGACAAAGCCATTATAATAACTTCTCAAACACATGAATCTTTTGGAAGACAAGTTGGGTTTGATAGAAAACTAGTTTCAAATTAGCTTTCTTTGGCATGTACCACACAGTATATTGGCGTAGGAAAGATAATGTTGGCAGCTTTTAAAGAGACTTAAAGAGCTGACAGATTGAGTCACTTTGGGCCGAGTTAATTTGTAACAAGACCATTATTGGCACATTGAAAAATGTGCAAACAAAAAATTGGCTTATTATTTACAGTGACCTACAAGTGTTTGCTATTTTCTACATACTGTAAACGTGATGTTGTATATACTCCTCTTACTGTAAAAGTCTGCATCAAGGTGTGAGAGCAGTGAGAAAGTTAGGGAAGATAGAAGATGTAAAGGGAATGTCCAACAGGTATTGGCACCAGATTAGTTTATTTGTACATATTCTGCTGACCCATAATAACAGCAGCTCAAACAACATTTCCATCAAAGGGATACAGTAAAGTGATTCAAGTCTGAATCAGCAATCTTTTAGATCAAGTGATTTTGCGACTTTCTAAGAAAGGACTGATCTCTCCTGACAGCTCTTGCAAGGTTTTAGGAAATCTAGCAAAGCAAGGTTTAAGGTCAAGCTGCTGAAAGCTAACAGCCTCGAGGTGTCAGTCAAAACAATCCTGTGCAGACAAGTATTTATAAGTAGCCAATGAAGTTTACTGTTACAACACCACATAAACACAGCAAACTAGGACGAAGTGATCGGACCTAGAGGTGAATTACTGACAATTGTCATATGGCTGTCAATGAACTAATGCCTGGCCTTCAAGCATCAAATGCCACGGTCCTCGCTCGCATTCTTTACGAGAAATCACAAAGCGACACAAGAAACTCACATTTTCACAGATGAAAATGTGGACAGAAGACTGATTAAAATGACCACGTGTGCCAGGGACACCGCGAAACCACTTCTAAGTCCGGTTCTGGTGGACTGTTATATCTGTAGGAGCTGTGTGCGGTTGACGCTGTCAGCCAACTAGCTAGCTAACGTTGGCTAACCCATGTAAATCAGACTGAAAAATCCAGCCATCTGTCCGCAAGCGAACTGTGAAGAATTGTTAATCCACAACTGCAGTACCCCTAATTTAAATATGTGATTTCAATCCCTAAGAGTAATGCCTCTGTGCTGCTACACCTGGTCCAGTTACTGGCGCCTTCCCTCAACTAACGTTAGCTGGTCAGCTACTAATGGTAGCTAACCATGTTAGCTTGTAAGTTTGGAATAGCTATTTAGCTTCATCATTTTTAGTAGCTAAGTTTCATGATAGCAGGCAAATTTAAGTCACTATGAGCTAGTTACATGCCCTGCCCCGTAGGACTGGAGAGTATTTCACCTCCTGCTCTGACAGCTCACGTTGGGGCTCGGTGCATGCAACACTGGAGCTGCTAAGTTCAGCTAGTTAAATGGGCGAGTCCACTCTACCAGCAAGTTGAAATTAGCCATGTCCTCCTCCCGTACTCTTTCAGTTGATGCTTGGTGAAACGCAAGTTGTCCTTACCTCGCTATCCACTACATCGTGGTATGCGGGCGGAGGATCAAACCCTCCCGTCCCAGTCCGCCCGCTGTTTTCCCCGTCTCCACTCGAGCCTAAGCCGGGGGCAGGCCCGCTCTCCATCGGCTCATATCCATAGCCGAGTCCGGGGCTTTCGTTCGTCAGGAGCGCCACTGCCTCGTTGATGTCGTTCTTTGCCAGCCGGAGCGCTTTCCGTATCACGTCGGGGTCTGGGAAACCCATGCAGAGGAGCGTCGTTATGTGCTGCTCCTCTTCGGTCTCCATTTTTGGGGTGTCTCCGTCTCACAGGCTAACAGAAACAGGGTTTTCGGCACAGCCCTGTGGCTGTGCACGCCGCCATGTTTACAGTCCACTGGTGCTAGCCTGTCACGATCTGGCTTCCCCCACAACAGCGCCGACACAGGTGTTATGTCGAGTTCTGCCTCCCAAGAACTACATGCTCCTCGCGGGAGCGCGCACATTAAAAATTCCTAAACAATTAACGATTTCTAGGATTAATCACAATATAACAACAGTTTTACAGTCGGATCCATCAATTCGCCAGAAAAGGGAGAACAGTTAAACATTAAAAACGAAAAGCACACGCGATTACTATCTCATAATTTTGATTAACTGTCCCATAATGTGTTAATAAGTATTTTAAACCATGTCTTAACCTTTCATCCATTTTTTTCCTGGTCCGAAAAAGGCTTCTTTAATGTTGATATATGCATCAGAGAAAAGCATCCCATTTTATCTTATTTCTAGGAGTATTGGGGCCTCATATAAAAAGACAAAAAAATCTAAGATTTCGAGAACAAATATAAAAAAACATGAAGAGAAAAGTCACAATTGAAGGATGTGAAGTCAGATGCTAATTCCAAGACAAAAGTTGTAATATTACGAGAATAAAGTAGTAATTTATTGAAAAGTCATAATATTAAAAATAATAATAATATAGTAATACAACAATCAAGTTGTGGGCCTAATTTCGAGAAAAAGGTAAAGTTGTAACATTACCAGAATAACATGTAATTTAATGAAAGTAAAGTCATAATAGGCCTATTTCAAGAAAATAAGTGAGAATAAAGTTTATTAGACAAAAGTTGAGATAAGATAGTTTTTATGTGTCAATAAGTGATGTTGAAGTTATAGGTTTCATAATCATCTGATCTTATTCTCAAAAAAACATGTGAATAACCAATTGTGTTTTGAAACAGCAGCTGGATTCAGCATTTAAAGTGATTAAAGCTCAGTGAGCTTTATGCAAATGATGTGAAAGGCAGCCAGAATCTACCTGTCCTATAAGCTAGACTGCTGTGCATTACATCATTGCTGAGTGCTCTGCTGACAGACACCACACTGCATTTGGGACTCTGGCCTCTGGATGACACAGGAAGTTTAAGGAATTGTGTGCTACTCTTCGGAGATGGAAAACCGAAACAAACTATTTGAAAACAGTGATCAGGCATACATCTCATTCATATCATTGTGTGGCTTATAATTGTCAACACAAATAACCCACTAACTTCAACACCCCCAATAAGGTACAACTCACAGCAACTTCCCTGAGATTTTCTTACGGAAAGCATCCTGGAGGAGGGAGACTGTCCCAAATAGAGGCAAGATGCTTATAAGCACACATGATTATATGCAGACACAACTTAAAAAAGATTGGAATAGCAATTTATAGCTTAAATTGGCAAATTCAATTACACTTTTATTTTTACTTTTTATTTTATACATAAAGATGACTAAGCCCTTTCCCTTGCTACTTGTATTTATTTTTTTACTGGACAATTGGACAATTATATTTTCAAGATAACTGATTTAAAGGCGCCATTCGTGATCAACGTACATGTGGAGCATCAAAAAAAAATAAAAAAAATCAAACTACAGAGTAAGAAGAACCTCCTATAGCCGAAGCCTAGTCTTCACATTCCAACCTCTAGCAACATAAGGGCGTGGCAATGCGCGCGAGTGGGGTGGTGGCGGGCGGACGTCACGTGAACACTCGGCTCATGTGACAAGTTATGGAAAGTCAAAACAGGAACAAAATGGCTGCAACGGGCGACGACGCCGCAGCCATGGACAGCATTTCCAGGGCTCCAGCGGTCCATTCAGCGGCACTGAACCCGGTTGCAAGCGCCATCAGTCAAGAGGAAGGCCCGGAGGCTGTGGCAGAAAGCCCGGCTGTCATTCCCAAAAAACCCAACACAAACAGCGAGTGATGTTTCCTTCCTTTCCTTGTTTCCTTCTGTAGCTTGCTAATGCTAACATAGCATAAACCAATTATTTTGCTTTTTTAGTGTGGGTTTTATTGTTTACCATCATTGCTGGTTTCATTACTTATGTATTTCTCCTACATTTGGCTTTATTGGGGGTTTTTTTCATTGTGAATACGTTTAAAACCTGATTGACAAGCTGTATTTTGTGTTGTATATTTATCCATCTTCCAATATTTGTGTTCAGGTGACGGCGGTGTGGAGACGGCAGAGGAGGCTGTGGAGCCTGCAGAGCCTGATATCAATGAGTTGTGCACTGATATGTTTGAAAAGATGGCCATCTTCCTGCAAGGGGAACTGACAGGTGTTTTAACATATTACACGCTTCCTCATTTTGTCAAATATTCCCTGAGTACAGGAACACAGTTATTCTTAGCCAGCACACTCATTTATTGCTTTTCATATATACCTCTGTTTTTCTTTGTCATGCATATTCACCCCACGTCCTTCCATGGTCAGGAACTTGCGAGGATTACCGCCTGCTGGAGAACATGAACAAGCTGACCAGTCTCAAGTACATGGAAATGAAGGACATCAGCATCAACATCAGCCGAAACCTGCAGGATCTCAACAACAAATGTGAGTGAGATATATTATCAGCACAAAACTTGAGTCGTATTTCTGTGTGTTTCTAGTTCACATATTATTTTATACTAAGCATAGACATCTGGCTGATATGTATGTTTGTTTTAGATGCGAGCCTACAGCCCTATTTGGACCAGATAAATCAGATTGAAGAGCAAGTGTCTTCACTCGAACAGGCTGCTTACAAACTGGACGCGTACTCCAAGAAACTGGGTAAGACACATAGTTTACATAAATAAGCACATATAATATTTTCCTTACAAGAATATATCGAGTGAGATTCTATAAAATAATTCAGCACTACTTATGTTAATACCTGCCAGTTTAGTAACTATCTTACTGACATAGTCAAATCAGTATTTGTAGAATACACAATATGCTTTCTTTATTTTACTATGTTTGGCCAATATCTTGTCATTGAGAGCACACTCCGTGCATGGCAACAGAAACATAAAAGCCACTGATTATTGTGGTATGGACCAATAATTGTACAGCCATTTCTATAAGCTTATTGCTCAGCATTATGATTTCCACCAGCAGATGGTGGTATAACACCACAGAGAATTCCTCACCTAAATACTTCTACATTACAGTTTAAAAAGACAGTCAAATGTTACCTGATCATGTTGCATTTGGACTTAAGCAGCCACTGCCTACAGATTGATCAAGTCCCTGTCATTCCTCATGTTTACAGAGGCTAGATTCAAAAAACTGGAGAAGCGATGAGGGGGAAGAAGAGTTATGGTGCCTTCTCACCCTCTTTAACCCAACTCGCCTTACCTTCCTCTCTCCCTGCGAGTGGAGCCAGGAGCTGCGGGGAGGATGTGAACTGAGACTGAAACAACAAACAGTCAGAGCCACTTAGACACCTAGAAATGACCAAGGAGGAAGCAGCTGAAGGCACATGAATTTAGTACTGCAGTGTTTGGCTTAGATTTAACTCCCATAGCACTGATTTTGGCAGCAGTCGTGCAGCCTAGATGTATGAAAGTTTATGGTTTATACCGACGTTCTTTTACAGACACACTTTATGTTGAATAAATCTGCATAATTACCAGTGTAATTCAATGAGTGATGGAATCAGAAAATCCTAATTTACTACCAAACAAAAACAAACACTGGAAATTGACAAAGACTTTTAGTCTTGGAGTACATAATGACACGATTTTATATGAAGATCTTTACATGATGAAGCATACTCTTATATGTTTTTAATAATCTCCCAGCCCTCTTATTCTGAGTATTTCAGGCATCCGACCACTTGACAGATTTGCAATAGTAGCCTGATATTGGGATTCTTTGTTGTCACGCATTTACAAGTCTGGGCAGTTTAAACAATACCAGAAAATGGTTAAATTGTAGAGCGTGTGCTACAAGAAAAACATCTGTGTCAAGAGCAGCTGAAAATCACACTATCTCTGTACAGTGAGTTAAAAAAGTTCGCTGTTTCAAATGAAAGATGTTTGATGTAAATTAATTATTACCGTGTTATGGCTATCTGGAGATACTGATGCTGAAAGCTGGAGTTTTTTTGTAAATAAACCATGACGTGTATATCACTGCATGACTGTTTCCTTAAGGTGAACTTACTACTGACAGCAGATGGCAGACCTGCACCATGATAGGGACTTGATGCATGGTGAATCTCAAATAATGCATAGCTCTGGAAAAATCTGATCCACTGTTGGAGGTTTAAGTTTCAGCCTATTCGAATAAAAAAATTCCAGGAAGATGGAGACCAGCAGAGGGAAACAGGGGATGCATACATGACAATTCAAAGAAAAGGTTGAATGTGTGTAAAGATGTGTGTGATGTCCTCTGCTTCCTTTGTTATTCTCTAATATATTAGCTGTCCCAGAGCAGAACCCAGAGCTCTTTCTGCCGTGGGCAACAGATTATCCAAACTGACAGGACCTCCCTCCTGAGTTTGCGTGGGTATGTGTGTTTTGGGTCATACACATGTATGCATGTGTGTGTATGTTTGTGCAAGAACTAATCTAAAACAGGTCTCTGTCATTACTCCAGTTGAGGCCCAGGCACAGAGGGAGCTCATTATTCATACTGTAACATTATTTACTGTTTCACTGATCCTTCAATCTCTCCTTTTCCCTGCCTTTTCCAGGGCCCTAAATTCAGCTTTCTTCCAAAAGGCTCTCAAATCAGGTCTATTAAATGATTTTGGGCTTGTTTTCTGAGAGCTAAATGTTAGTGCCAAGAGGCAGTCAAGCATAGCAGAGAAGGTAACGCAGTAATCACAAGTAAACCTTTCTTATATTATTCAAGTTTAGAAATGCTGCAAAACTAGGCCATACTGTAGCAATATAGTTTGTGCATGGAAACTTATTATAATCTGCACTAAGTGTGCATAAGTGATTTTCAGACCAGGGGAATGCAAAGTACAGATGCAAACATTGTCATAGGGTGCAAATTTGAAGTTGGGCCTACACTCAAGGTATAACTCAACTGATTAATCAAATTGTGAGGCCTAGAAGAACTGGAATTATTTGGTGTACAGGAGGATGTGGTTAACAATTTTTTTTTTTTTTTACACCCAACAATGTCCTATCCATCTTAAAGAATTTCTATTTTCAAAAGAAAGGGCTGTTATTCTAAGGTGATGTCTATATAGAAAAGGAAGCAGTGAAACAAAAGAAATATACGTTAAAAATGACGTAGCCACTTGAGTTGACGACAAGACAACAAGAAGTCATTGCACCCAACCAAGAAAAAGAATCCAGCACATAACCCTTCATAACGCCACAACATGTCATTGTTGAAGCTCAGTTTCTGTATGGGTTAAACAAATGAGATACAATGTGTTAATGAGTAAAACTTTAGAGGTGCTGATAGGCGGATTTTCTTTACTTCCTAACAGAACAGGCTAGCTGTATCCCCTGTTTCCAGTCTTCACCTACTGGCAATATCTTCATATTTAGCAGAAAGACATGAGAGTGGTATCAATGTTTTCATCTGACTAAAATGTCAAACCATTCCTTTAATGATTGCTTGTAGACATAGAAAGGCACCTTTCAGTAATGTCTATTGGAGCGTGTTAACCTCAAAAGTGGACTCTATTCTGGTGTAGCCCTTTTAATTATTGATTCTAGTCAAGTGGAGCATTCCAGTGAGATACGTTTTGTCAGACCTTGCAGACCCATTTTTATACCACCTAGTGTATTATTTGGTCTTTATAGGGGTTCTCTATCATAACTAATGTAACATAATCATGTTTGACCCAATATACACTCAGAATATCTTTCAGCTGCACTCAGTGACCAACAATCCATTTTTTATTGTAATAATCAAAAAACATGTCCCTCTGTTCCTCAGACAAGACGTCTCTCTTTTCACTCCCTCTTTCATTTCTGATCCCTACACACAATGCAAATACTGACTCCCAGGGTTGAAATACACCACAAACGGCAGGGGGCTTTATGTAGACAACGAATCCTCTGCAAATAGGCTCTAAAAATGATTGTGCAAACCTGATCCCCTTTCTAGCATGCACTTCTGTACACATACAAAGCTTAGACAATGAATAAAGATAACATATGTCACATACAATGCCAAGTTATCAGTTACGTAGGAATGATTTTGATTGGATTGCACTGGGTCTTCATCTTATAGATTACGCAAAATGTACCAAATAGATTCAACTCAACAAAAAATTATTCCAATTCAGATGTTTGGAAATGATAAATGCCTCAGTTTGATTTGGTCTGACGGACCTCTGGAGCCTCCATGAAATGTGACTGAGAAAGTGTCAAAAACATGTCCGTCATCAGCTGCAGCAAAGGAGCAGTTTTCTCCAGTAAAGTGGAGACTGGGCCAGTAATAATAGGACCACAATAGCAGGGCAGCATGCCACACCGCAGTGTTGTGAAACTAACAAGCTAGCACAAAGTTTAGGAAATTTCTGTTGGGCTGTGTTCATGAATGAGAGCGAACAAGCGTCTTTTTCAAACCACATTTGTTCTGTGTTTTTCGGCCTTGCTCAGAGTTAGTATTGCACTTAATTGGGCAATGTCAACACATTTAGTATTATTGTGAAATCTCTCTATCCCTTTGTCTTTCACTCACTTTCTCACACAAACCATGCGGGACAACAGACTTCCATACTGCAGCTGTACTCCAAGACAAGTTAAATACCCTCCGATGACCCTTTAAAGCAGCGACACTATAAAGACAGCCAAATGGCCTGAGATAAACGGCAAGGAGGTTCATGTTTACATCCATTTCAAAGCAGCCAATGGATCTGGGAGGTGTTTCGGTGCAAATATAAGCCACGTGAGATCTGAGGGACCGAGCCAAACTTCAAATACCTTCTACGAGAAGGACACGAAAAGCTACGTGAGGTCAACATTTGGCACCACGATTATTCACTTCACTCTGCTGCTCACACCTTTCTCATACACTGTGCACACACGTGAGGATGTAAGGGCATGCACAAAACCTACATCTAACCCCTTTTGAAACTCTAACCCAAAAGCTAGCGTCTGTCAGGTAGGTAGTTCTTGGAACACTTTGACCAACGCTAGATGAATGCAATCCATTTTTATTATACCAAAATGTACATTATTAAAAATCTAAAATGAGACCAGATGGAATTGTGGGACAAAACCATAGGTGCAGTGTCATTTTGGATGTGAGACAGAGCCCAGCCGTTCTCAGCAGGTGGCAGGGTGTCAGACTCTGGCTCCAGCCTCAGATCCAGCTCTGCTCCTGGGGTTGGAAAGTGGATTGAGGATCCCTTCTCTGCAGGAAGTCGAAACCAGCAACACCTGAGAACTGTCCTGTGTAATCCTAGCTAAAATGTGATTTTAGCTTAGTCCTGGTGTGTCTCCCCATGTGCGGCTGTTAGTGTTCCCATTTTGACTTTCTGTGAAGCGTCTTGCTTTTATGTGCAGCGCCATGTCTAAATGGACTCCACATCTTATGAGAGCCACACTCAGACTCTTTGGCACCAGAGCCATCAGTGTATCTGTCTGTGCATGTGTGTGTACTACACACAGTGACACTGCCCACACATCGGATTTCATACACAAAACACTTTCATAGGATATTTAAAAAGCATGTCATTGGGCTAAAATTACAGAAGAACATTTAGGGATAACTGGTTCTGAACACTTTTGCAGATGTTACTGCACTTATAGATACTTTTGTATCAACACACGGTATCAGATGACTACATGTAATATGAAAGGTGTTACTCGTAGTGATGAACCCACAGATGACTTTTACCTAACTCAGTTTCCTCAGCTCAACGGGGCATTTTAGTTTCTTTCAGCTCATTGTTTTGGTTTTTATGGCCCACAACTTTTCTGTTTTCACAGTGACACTGTTTCCTGACGCAATTGGAACATGTTTTCAGCAAAAGAGCTCCGATAAACCAATCTTCCCAGCGCTAACAAACACAGTTAGCAACTACCTAGCGAACATAGTGGAGCATTTAATAGCTTGGTAAACTGCCAGATAAATTCCCTAAGGAGATGGTGGAGACCAGAGCAAAAAGCAGAATGAATATTGGACTTATTTGCTAGGTCACTAGGTCGCCAGTGACATGACTCCAGATGATTATTTGTGTCTGCTAGATGTTTTAATAAGAGACCACCATATTTGAGTAATAAAGGTTTTTTTTGGCAAGAACAGTAGCTTTTTCTTAACAAGTCACATCCTGTTTATCAAGAATAAAATGTCAAAAGTTCACAGTTAGCTCGCAATTTGCCCCAATTTGTTATTGTGTGATGTATGGTGTGAGTCTGCATGCATGTTTGTGTTTTCCTTTCAGCACGTGTGCATTAGCTCATCCAAATGAGCTAATGCACACCAAATGAGTGACCGGAAGCCACAACACGACAGAGTTGACTCATTTTGTTATGAAGCCCCCAAAGGCTGTCCCAAAGATGAGCATTCAGAACCAGAAAATAACCCAAATATAGCTCAGCTCTGAGTAATGACCCACCCTGAGATTCACCATTCTTTTTATCCAGCACAGGCACACCATCAAATGCCCACGTGCTTGTTTCTCGTAAGATTTAGCGAGATTTGCTGATGTGAAAATTAATGAACCCACAACAACCTCTGACTGTTTATCATCTTACTGTCTGTTCCAGTTCCATGGCTCTCATTCTCCATGGATAACAAATGGCATGCATAGTGTAGTTTGATCCTGACTGCAGAAAGGTCAAGTCTGCAGACTAACAAGTTGCACGAGAGATTTCTGACAGAGCTTCTGCCTGTACAAATATAGAGTTAAGGACACATGAGCCATTTATTTCTTTGAATTGACCGCTAATTACAAAAAAAAAATGAAATCCCTTTTATTTCTCACAGATTGACTGCGTATTTACTCACCAAAATCCTCTAAATTTCAGTTTGGCTTCCTCAAGCTGCACTCAAAAGAGACACTCATGAGAGTCACAAAATACTTTTTGCAATGACTGACTGCTGCAGTCTGCCTTGATATCAATAAAATCTGGTAAATCTTGTCTGACTGAATTCCCATTTCATTTTATATATCCTTGTTTGGATCGCTGAAAAAGTGGGGATTTGATGTGGGAAGATGTGAGGAGTGCTTCAGAGGTCTCAAGCCAGGGTATATCAGCAAATGTGCATACATGATCTGGCAAATGGAAGATGACGATAAATTGTTACGCTGATATGAGCAACAGGGGACACAAATGCAGATGAATCATTTCTGTTAAAACTATGGACTATGAGACATGCAATGCAACTGACTTCAACAAAGAAAAAATCCAAAGGCTGGATGTGGGAATGAGACGATGGAGACTGGAGAAAAGGTCAGAGGGCATCGACAGGACGAGCATGGCATTGAATGTGTTTGAGGAAGTGGGAATGTGGCTGGAGGGTGGGACAGAGAGGCAGATTGTGACAGTTTCCTCATCGATCCCCCGTGATAGCCTGTGTGGTGTGCCTCAGGGCTCAGTTCTTGGTCCTGTCTTGTTCTCTACATTCATGCTCCTCCAAAAGTCACGTAAACTCATTGTTTTACTTATTATGTGAATCTATACCAATCAAACTGATATAGACATATATTGTACATACATGTAGGCCTATATGCTAAAAATGAGAGCTGATGGTGTTTTTGCCATTGTTGCTGCTTGTTGCCAAATCAGTGCACAGTTTTGAAAATCATGTTGAAAGAGACTTGTTTTCCTTTGAATACCCAGTATTCTTTGACTCATAATGTTATATTTTCTGGTTCATTTCTTAGAATTCCTCTTTAAACCATTTTGGAATTCATCTTTTAAAAGTAAAATATATGCTATTTAGAACATAAATATTATAGGTACAACTATTTGTTATGTTAAGATATAGTGGGGTAATGGCATCCTGAAGTGAGAATGAAGTTACACTCCTGTATGTGTTGTAATCTGAGGCCTTGTCCACACGTACACGGATATTTTTGAAAACATAGCTTTTTCTATGCGTTTTGGCCTTTCATTCACACACAAACTGTGTTTTAGGGCAATGAAAACTGAGCTTTTGCAAAACTTCTTCCAGGGTGAAGATTTTTTCAGGCTTCTGATTGGCCAACATGGCTATAACGGTTAGGGTCATATCGCCACCTGTTGCTTTGGCATGCTCTTGACGGCGCTTGACAACGTGTTTTGCGTTTTCATGTGGACAGAGATATTTTTTTAAAACAGTGCGTGTGTGGATGGGATTTTTTTATTAAATGAAGGTGGAAAAACCCCGTTTTAAAAAATACCCGTGTACACGTGGACAAGGCCTGAGTTTTCTCTGTTCTTTGTTTTGGGAGCTGGGCTGACCGTGCGAGCATGTCAATGCATGTGAGCGTGCATGTTAGTACATGTAAGTCCCTCTCTGGCGGCCTTGTAAGCTTTCTCATATTATAACTACACAGCACACTAAAATATGGTTTTGAAAATATTTTAAGTGAGAAATAGGCAATGCAGCAACATAATCTTTATTCATATTTGATCAGCACTGCTGAAATTTCCAGTGTGATCTGATTTTTTTGAGTTTCAGATGCTGCTTTTTTTTCAGCTTTATTAAGTAGGTTTGATTTGAGATGCTGGTGCTTTAGTCCGATATCTAGTGACAGTGAATGTCTCATATTTCACCTTTAGTAACAGTTACTTATGTACTTGCAAGACAGTCAGTAAATTGCTGTCTCAACAACTGAGGACCTGAAAATGTTCTGCTTTGTGTTACCAGTGAGTGCATGTGGCAATGTATGAGAGAAAGTCAACAGAACATTAGATTAGACATGCTTTTATTTCCCACTGCTCATTGACAATGTGAGCAGTTAAGATGGGAGAAAGCCAAGGGACAAACTGTACAAAGACATGGAGCTGAGGAAGAAGTTTTCAAATATGTATCTTAGATTGAATGATGAAATCAGTTGAGCAGCCAAGTCCATTGAATGTTTTGTCTTATTCTGCATAACAACAGTGGACCAGATCATCTGGAGCTGCTGGGATCTCTCTCGCTCAATTGGCCCCACTCTGTGTGGGTGAGCTTTGGCCACTCGCTTGGTTCTCCAAGCTACTGTAAGTGCACCAGCAAAGCAGAGTCAAGGGCAGCAGGCTGCAATAATATTTGCCATAATTACCCAGAGAACATAAACATCACTGCACCTGGCTCAGCTGAGCTACCTGTTCAGTTCTGCTGTGTGTGTTGGTTTGTGATCTGTCGCTGGTGGTGATACAGGAACCCCGTGCTCAGGTCATGATGCGGTCAGGCTAAGTTTGCCAAAAACATCAGGTGGTTCTTTTGTCTCGTTTTGGACTCCCACACAAAATTTCTCAATGTGTTTGTAATGATTTGGAAACTCTTTTTTTTTCATATTGAAGGGTCAACATCACGTACTAGTATGTGTAGTGGAAGCACATGAAATGAATAAAATGAATAAAGAAAACAGTCTTTCGGTACATGAGCCATTGTCATTCCAAGTGGGAACCCAGTCATTCTGCCTTTGAATCCAGATGAGTTCATGTGTGGATTCAAATGTCATAATTTCAGTGTATTTATCAATACTCATGGTGAAATGTGACAAAAGTTGACTGAGCATTCCTATGTAAGTCAGGTATTAATAAGTCATAAACCTAGTGAGCCCTGTGACAGGTAACACCATACTTTAACTGCAGTGCCCTGGGTTCTACCCCCTCAAGCAAAGAGCAGATATCCAGCTGCTTGACCAGACCTTACAGCTACATTATATTCGCGTAGGTTAAGCTACGTTGGCTGGCCCAGCTGGCTTGATATACAGTTTCTTCTGAATGCCATGGCCCGTTCGGTTGTTCATCTCTCATCTGTGCTTATCTAGTTCCATTAATCCCAAAACGCAGGGCTGACAGAACAACTGGCTATGTCTGTTGCATACCTGTCTGTCAAAGACAACTTTCTGCCGTCTCTGACCAGACTGTAGCCATGGAGTCAACATTGAGGATGTTCAAATCCACGGGAGGGGTCTGGGGTTTGAAAACCATTTAAAATAGTTTAAAATTTCACACAGGGGATGAACTTTTTATTTTTTTTATTTTATTTTTTCCAATGTCTGATAGAAATTTCATTGCAAGACTATAACCATTCATAAACGTATCACTTTACAAAAGCTCACAATCAACAGTGACATAGCCTCTCATATTACACTCTGGTTTTCCAGTTTTTAATACTTTTGAAAGTAGCGAGACAATACAGTGTTTGGCACTGATTGTAGCCAACAGTTGTGAATGGCTTCGCCGCTTGGACAAAACACATACAGAACAGCAGTACACCACAATACTTGAACAGGTAGTCCAAACAATGGATTGGATGGACAGCCAACATCACCAAGCACATGTCACTCAATGCACAGGCTATATTAATTATGTCAAATAAAGACGTGGCTTTTTTACATTACTAAGCAATTAAAGTAATGTTATTGAGTTTGAATCATTGACACAATTAAAGATGGATGACGCGTCTCCACTTCCTCCCATTGTACAAAAATGAAGCCAAAATATTCCGGATACGAGCGCTGCCATCTTGCTTCCCATACAAGATGGCACCCATACACCCGCCCAATCGCAAGCAGGCTCAATCATGATATTTCACCCCGTTTTTATAGCATCACATTAAAACCAAACTGAACAGAAAAATGAACCCTTGAACATACATCAGCATGATATGACAGAAAATGACAGAAACCATCTTTAGGAAAAATGTGTTTGAGTTTTTAGTTTGGCCCATGCCCTACCTGATATCATTGAGGGGGTGGGGTTTTTGACCTATACTGCAGCCCACCACCAGGGGGCGATCAAGATGTTTTCACTTTTGGGGAGCTCTCATGTCGTCCATCTTTATATACAGTCAGTGGTTTGAATCTGTGGTGTCAACAAACAGTGTGGATCCTTGTTTTACTCTCTCCTGCAGTATTTAGCTATTTAATACATTTTTACACCCTCCCTGTCTCCAAACCCTCACTATCCAATCAAAGCCGAGTGTACCGTTACATAGAGTAACAGTCCACATATTGAATTAGGACAAGTATGACCTTACATTATTAGCTCTGTACCACTTTGCGTCATGCGTGTGTGTGTCTTAGTTGCAGCAGCTCCACATTTTCCCCCAGAAGCAGTTATATTGCCCTTTGCAAATCATATGTAACTGAATCTCCTTGTTTACCTGGCAGACTAGAGTCCAGCGTACCCTGATTACCCCAAGTTACCCTGTTGAAGATGTGAGTATACTTTCTGTGATTTAAAACTTTGTGTACAACTTACCAGCATGCAGCTGCCCCATTCGGTCTATTTTGAGTTAAAACAGGAAAACAGCTTCTTTCTTTCTTTTTTTTTTTAGCTTTACCTTCACTGTTACAGCAAACAAAAATAATACGTCTCTCCCTGTAGCGTCATGTGTCATGGAGAGAGAGAGAGAGAAAAAAGAGAGAGGGGGAGGCATGATTGATGACTTTACCCCCTCTGGTTTTGAGATTCATGCACTCTGTAACAGATCTAACATACACCAGATGTGAGAGGTGTGTATGTGAGTGTGTGTTTTTATGAGATAGAAACTGGCCTCCACAATCCTGTCCTCCTTTCTAGATCAGGTATCACTTTCTCAAAAACTGGCCTAATCAATGGCCATCAATAGTTTTCTGTGACAGTGCTGTGGACAGGAATTGTATCTCCTATTAAACAAGTGTGTGTGTGGCTTATAGTTACTTGCACGCACACACACACACACTAACATGTTCGACAGCAGCATCTGCAAAGCAATGATTACAGACATTTCTATTCTGTTCTTGGCCATTGGTGCTGTCCAGAGTGGTGTTTAGATGCAAAGGAAGTGGGTTGGCTGTGTGGTAAAAACTTCCTGTAAACACAACAGTATCCCATTTGGACTGAAACATGTTGTCATGAATGTGCAGCTCGTGAGCAACCAGACTACAACCAAAGGGCATAATAATCATGTCTGGGTTAATATCTGCCAATAATAACCCCAGAATTAACATTTATTTAACTGTGTCAGGATAGTCTGCTGAGAGGAAAATTACATGATGTTCCCTCCCTGTTATATCACAGTTTATCGCAAGTCTACAGGTGGATCAGAACAGATAATCAAAAACATCCCTTGATGAAACGGTGGATTTCTTGTGGACTCTGCTGAAGGGAAGACAGCGTGGATACAAAACATCCCTATGATTCTAATATCAGCAAATAAGTAGGGAGACGAGGAAATGGTTATTTTGAGAGCAAAGCAAAGGACCTTGACTGTGTTTGTCCAATGTGTGTGTGTGAAATGAGCATGTGGATGTGTATGTGTGAGACTGTTCCATAGGCGTGTCCATCACTCCACCGGTGACCCTTCGATTCCCTCCTATGCGACGTCATGTCACTTCCCCTCTTTGTTTCCCCGCTCAAGAGTACTTTTCTAAAAATGTCTTTTTGTTTAAAGGTTCTCAACAGCCCTCCTTCCTCCTTTGCTTGGCAGCACTGTGTGTGTGTGCGTGTGTGTGTGCGTGTGTGTGCGTGCGTGCGTGTGTGTTTGTACATTAGTGATGATCTATATAGTTGGTCCCATAAACAGGAACTGTTGAGATGCAGATGAGGATGCTGAAGGGTGTGTATTTCCTCTCTGGTTTGTACCTATATACAGTCAAGGATCCTGTTTCATAACACACTCTGGATGTGGCGAGGTGCAAATGGTGGGGACCGGCACGTTACCACACACTTCATTTGGAGTGGCACACACACACACACACACACTCTGACATGATGTACTTCCTACACTGCAGCAGTCACCTCTGCACACAGTAACCTCTGGTCCTGACCACATCAGTGTCGGGACACAAAGCGTCTCCTGAGGCTCTTTAGGAACTGCCAATTATATTCAGACAGGCATGAGGTCACCATGACATGAGGTGTTGCAGCAAGAACAAAGCTTAATAGCGATATAGTGTTACGGGATTTCATCAATTAAGGCCGTTCAGTGGTACAAATGCTCAGAAACTGGCCCCCACATACAGATGCTGAAAGCACACACAAACCTACACAACTTATTTAAAATTCAAGGGAAGCACACATGCTTTTCTCCTCAGTGAAAAGTGGCTTTTGTCCAGGTAAATACAATAAGTCACTTCCAACACTTCCAAAGCTTTTGGAAGTGTTCAACAATAAGAATCTGTGGTGGCTATTCAGAGGCTGAGGTATAGGATGCACCAGGCGGCAGAGCTGATAAGCTGACCTCAGGGAACCAGCCAAACCTGGACCAGGCCCCGCCCCGCCCATGGGACGGCAACCCTGCAAGGAAAAGGACAGTGATAAATATAAAAACAGACTTGTGTGTTGTGTGTAGCTGTGTGTGTGTGGGGGGGTTATGCATGTGTGTGTGTATAGTATAGTTTCTTAATAATCTGCTTGGCATTGTTCATAGATTTAGGGAGAGTTCATGTAACATTCTCAGCGTTCTCATTGTCTCGTTCTCAGCGTCTCATAGTCCTTCTATCTAAACAACAAAATAGATTATTCATTGTCTTCCAAAATTAGCACTATGGCTGAAAATGATTCATTGGGTATGTTCGGATCTGCCACCTCTATGGGTAATATTCGGTTAAGTTCGGCAACTCAAACTACTTAGTTGAGGTTAGAAAAGGGTTGTGGCCATGGTCAACCAACCCTACTGGCAGACAAGAACTTCAACATTGGACCATTCTGCAAACCCTCAAATTACAAATTATATTGCCAAAGTTTGTTTTCTTTTCTTTTTTTAACACCCAAAGCCAATGTTTTAAGTTGTGTCTTTCTACAATATCTGCGCATGGTTAAGGTTATGGAAATACTTGTAATATATATAATACTTTTACTTGAGTATAATTTTGAGGTACTTGTACTTTACTTGACTATTTCCAGTTTGTACGTACATACTTCTACTCCACTACAATTCAGAGGCAAATATTGTACTTTTCACTCCACTACATTTCACAGCTTTAGTTACTAATTACTTACAATAATTACAGCTGAGGCTGATTTTAGCTTTGCAAGCTATTTACTCATAAACTACGAAATTTTATTTTACCTGATGATTTCAATGAGATAAAGTCAGAGGATCACTGATGTGATTACGATTCATGAGTGTATGGACCAAATTTCACATCCAATTATTGCTGAGCTATTTTAAAAAAACACAAATAGGAGTTGCATGGTGATTTAGAGGACGTCAGGTAATCTCCAATGCTATTAAGATAGCTTTTCCTAGGAACCATGAGTGGAAAAAAAAAAGTGTCAATCTATCTACTAGATGTTCAAACAATTAATAGGATAAGGGAAAAAGGAAGAAAAGCAGTCATCACCAATGTCAGTAGGATTCATCCTCTGGTGAACATGAACTAAAATTTCATGGCAATCGATTTAATAGTTGGTGAAATATTAGAGTCTGGGCCAAAGTGGTGGACTGACTGACCAACCGACATGTGATCCATAAATCGATGCTGCTAGCCGTGGCTAAGAATGTTTATTGCAGGTCACCAGATAAATCGGAGGGGTCGTCAGATGATTGATGGAAGAGGGAAGAAGAACAAAGCTTTAAAGCATAAATCTCCTTTCAGTTTTTGGTATTTTCTCCAATCTTTGATGTTTTGTTAAATATTTGCTCATTTCACCTCCTTGGGCCTCAAATAAAATGAAACTGTGTGAAGGGAAATGTTTCTTTGGTGGAACTGACAACAACTCAGAGCGATATGGCCCAGTCAGACACAGCTTTTTGTGTGAGAGGTCAAAAAGGTTGGGATCTATGGGTTTAATCTTCATACTGTATTATATTTTATGAGCCTATTACTTTCCATCACTGCTTGAATGAAACTCAGACACACTAATGCCAATCCACCACCCCCACCTCCACACCCTGACTTTCCACTTCACTACATTGAGGGCACACGGCTTCCTGTGCAGGCCTGAATGTTGGCACTGCACCTAAATTGTGAGGTGCAGAAGAGTCCAATATGGACACAATTCCTCAGGATACTGGGCTGGGTCAATAGAAACCAAAGTTTTGTGCTGGTAGGAGACAAGATGTTACTTAGAGTTATGGAGTTGAGACTTTGTACACCCCAAACGACCACAATGTGCACGACCACAAGAGGTCACTTGTCAGGAAAAGTTATAGGTGCATATATACAGTATATTTCTCCTACACATTTGTGTTTGTGTGTGTGTGTTTGCCATGGAGGCAAGGCATTAAAAGTGAGAAGTGCAACAACAGAAAGAGCAATATAAATAAAGATATCTTAAAACTGTGTCTCCACTGTCATCGTCTCTTGTCCTCTTCTGTCATCTCCTGTCCTCTCTTGCCTTCCTCTACCTCTTCATCGAGTCATTTCCATACACTCAACAGGGGATCCCATCTTGGAACCCATCCGGAAATTCTATCCCTACCGAGCAGCTTCCCACCCAGCTTCTTAAAGGGCATCATAGTCCATTGCTCTATTTACAGCCCTGTGAGTGTGTGTTTGTGTGTGTGTGTTTTCCGGTATCACAGCTCTGAAATAGCTCTGTCAAAGAGAGTGCCAGGAGCCAGGGAGGCACCAGACTCCACTCTCATGCGGATATCCACCTCAACACAGAGGGACAGTCCCACAGACGACTATCACAGAATACAGAATGAGATTTCCATGTGCTCAGAAGTAAAGATTAGAGGAAGGAGGAGGGACAGAGACAGTAGGAGAGGAAGAGGAGAGGAAACTGAAGATGAAGGGATGTGAAAGCAGGAATAAAGGGTGTAAAGTCTTTGCTGTGTGGAATCTTTTTGAGGTGGACGAGCAGAAGTCTCAGGCCTGCCTGAGACTCTGCGGGAGTTTGGAGATGAAAGGGATGTGCTTGAAAAGGAAGTGAGTGTGTTTGGTTGTTTGAAGATCTGTTTAGAAAGACAATTTGACACGTCGCTGCACTGAATGAAATCCAGAATCTCACGGCTAGAGCCCCGAGGAGAACTGATCAGCAAACTGACCCCTTGATCAAACCATTTAGTGCCACCCGCTGATCTCAGATCAGTTACTTCAGACTCCAACTAGGCCAACTAAGCCAGATAGGTCTGTTTCATTCCCTGGCAAACTGCTGCTTTGCCCGTCAGTCCAAACTAAACACATTTCAAAGGCAGGAGCCTGCACACGTACATGCACCATCTGTCACACACCTCACACACACACACGCACGCACACACACTGTTTGTGTGCCTGGCTGTGGATCAGAGGACATCAGTGCTGCAGAACTGACACAAACCTTTAGAAAAAACAGCATCCTGTGGGATCATTGAGTCTAGTCCATCCATCCACAGCGGTGTGATAACACTGGGCCTGAACCCAGATGCACACACAGACACACAACATTTTTGCACATAAACATGTGCACACATAAAGCTCGCAACTGGCTACCATAGCCCTCAACTCCCATAAATACACAGGGCCTTTGGGCTTTGATCATTCTTGGCCAACAAAAGACTGACTAATGACTTAACAACAGAAACATGCGTTAACCACTTTTTCTTTTATAATTTTTGCCAGGTTCTGCTCATTGTGCTGTTTAAAGAGGGAAACACAACCGGCAGACTTCTAATGCAAGAAGCTTTCTGCCCACAGTTGTTCCACATGTAATAACATCTGGAAATAAGAACAAAAGAACAGTAATCTTTCACTATCTCATGTGAGATTCTGAGTACAGCAGTGCAGCAGCCACCTCTGCCTTATATTACAGGAAAGTGGAACTGTTCAAGTCATGTTTGGAAACTCTGTCGTCTGTATTATGACCTCTGCTACGAGACAGTGTTAGAAGTGGAGGTTTGCCAGGTCAGTGACTCTGGTGGTACGTCGAGGGATAAGTGAAGAGGCCTCTGGCTTTGCTCGTAAATGAGCTGTGCGGAAGTAGGAGGTGCATTTGCAGGAATCTGTTGGTTCCAGTTTACATTGAAGTGTTTATGCATCATGTTGGGGTAAGTGTGTGTTCATTTGTCTGGAATTTGAGTAATTTAGTCAATTCCCGCAACTTGGTATCGAGCCTGAGAAGTAATTTCATCTTTATGAATCCATGAGCTATCTGCTACTTTGTTTCATTTGTGCTGCTCAAGACGATGAAAAATGACTGCCTTGCAGTTGTATGCCTCATCAGTCAAGTGGCAGCTTACATCCATGTCTGTCCAGGCTGATATAATATATGTACTGACTGATAGAGAGCTTTGTCACATGGTGCATCGGCAATCGCCTGAAGCTCAACATCAGCAGAATCAATTAGCTTGTGGCGGACTACAATTCTTCAAATATGGATGTTGCTGCAAAGAAGCTCATGGATGCTTCACACACATGTTTAACCCGGCAGCACAGAAGATCTATACAATCAACACAGTATCAATGTGGGCACCCAAGATTAGTGTCCCCAATTCAGTATCTGACCTAATGTGAAATATGGTCACAAGCTCCCCGCCTGTTCCTGAGTTATGGTGTTGAATAATGGCCAGAAATGTGTTTTTGCAGAACATTATGATGTCACAGTGCAGTTGACTTTTGCCCTTTGGGACAGTCTCACATTGTCATTTCTCAATGCTTTGAACAAATTAAAAAAAATAATCATTTATTTCTATTGGGGGGCAGCAGAAATCAAATACACTGATATCTAAGAACCTGGCAAAATCGAAATAAAATTATCTGTGTGGCCGATTACGAAAGTAAAATGAAAACATATGTTTTTTTTGTGATTTGGGTTAACTAACCCCATGGAGCAGAAACGTCTTTGCAAGTTGCATACAATTACATGATATATAGCCAAAACATAAAAGGAAATGTAAACGTGTGTTTGTGTGTGTATGTGTCTCTGAGGGGGGGTGGCTGGATGGAGGGGGAATCTGCTGACTCTGGGGTCAGGAATCTGACGTCACTGTCTTGCTGGTGTTTGACAGAGAGGATTTCCTGTCAGCAGGTTGTTTACCTGGTGCCCTGTGTGTGCGAGGGGGCTGAGACCAGCACCTGACCCCTGCTAATGATCCCCTACGCAGGGCACCTGGCCTCCGTTTGTCCCTGCTTCAGATGCGATAGGACCCAATGGATGATGTACTGTTTCTTGCAATGACTGTCTGAACTGTCTGTCTATACTGTAATTTCCTGTGTGTACGTATTGTCTTTTCACTGTTCAGTAATGGTCTGGATGGTAAACACATGGATAGGCACGTGGTCCTGCTGAGTAGAAGGAAGATAAACCTAGAGGAAAGACTCCCCTCCTCTCTTTGCACCCCTCCATCAGCCCTGCGGTACCAGGAAAAGTTCAGACCTGTCACTCAGCATAGGCAGGGGTCCTCCATGCACACAAACACGTTCATGTCTCCCCCTTCTGCGCCCGCAACGCACGCACCTGGTTTAGTTTTGTGGGGTCGGAGGTGAGGCATGGATGGATCATTATCATATGTCATACGTGAGGCAGGCACAGAGAGCGGATGGCCGATACATAACAGAAACATGCACAGTGGATCTCACAGCAGTTATTTTAGGCTTCAGTTAGGCCACTCTTTTGATTGACACATCTGGCCAAGCCTCAGCGTGTGTGTTTTTTTTTACATATTCTTTTCCATCCCCAGCTGATAAGAGATCTCCCACCGAGAGTGAGGTGGAAAGCTTGTTTGTGGAAATATTACAGTACAGTATGCAGACCTTGTCCCCTCCCCGGTGACTAAACTGTTGGCTGTGAGTAGCTCCTGTTCGAATGGGCAGTGAGGTCCAGTTGGCATTCACAGTTGTAAATTACAATAAATTAATCCCCCTGCGTCTGTCAGTGGAGTTCAGTTTGACGTTGGCAGTGTTAATGATGGCTACGGCAGATAATGGTGATGATTCTTTAAAAGTTTACCACACACATCGCTGTCTACAAATATTTGTGGTACGTATGCAAACGTTTGATTAATTCATGATAAACATTTTTTACAAAATTTTCTGTGACTTATTATGTACTTATTCTATGGTTGGACAATTCAAATGACTTTTTAGGGATTTTTTATAGATTTGCCTTCCAAGTTGTCGTACTTGTCAGGGACTGGGTCCTGTTTAAATCCTCTGCCGACACATACTTGTCAAATAAACACAGTCATCAGTGCATGACACTAACTCGACATCTTCCCCGGAGTCCTTGTGCTTTCCGCAGGTTCCCATGGATCATGGTTG
>JBBPCS010000375.1:3449475-3460098 GCA_037974645.1 Hollardia meadi
GTGTGTGTGTGTGTGTGTGTGTGTGTGTGTGTGTGTGTGTGTGTGTGTGTGTGTGTGTGTGTGTGTGTGTGCTCGCATCTGAATGTGATTTGGTGTGTGTGGGTGTGGGTAGGATGCTGCTAGTTTGTCTCCATGTGGCATTGTGTTGTGTTTTTAAAATTCCTGGACACCATTATGAAGAGCAGCATCTGATTATGGTTATGATGCACACATTCTGGACACATGCTGACCTCATGATTACAGCATCACATAGTCAGTTAAGTATTTAGTAAGTATACTGTGCCGTACTTTTCCATTACTTCTTCCATTTTCTTTAAACTTGTGCTCCAACAAGTCCTCCAAATCGTTTGTCCATGCCCCCCAGAACGACACATAGAGTCGTTATCTGATCCGACACTCCCATTGGTAGGATTACATCATTTGTGTGTGCCTTCCAAGATTGTTACAGATCACTGCTACATGATGTGACAACACTATGGTTATGGTTTGGTTGGGTAAAAACACTACTTTTTTTTAGAGGGGACCTATGTCATCATGCTTGCAGTAATAAACAGGTGTTTAAGGTTAGGGAAGATCGAGGTCATGCTTTAAAAACACACTGTTGGTTTTTGTTGATTGATCAATCCACCGCAACCTCCCCCCTTTGTCACTCTACAACATCGTCACCTCACTTCCTCCTTTGCTCCCATCATAATTACTGTAGCTGCTGGGAGTCTTTGTCACTTTAATGTTAACATGTCATTTTGGGGCACTTGCTGAAATGTCTGATGATGTCATATACTCAATTTCAGAGGCAAATATTGTACTTTTTCCTCCACCATGTTTATCTGATGACTGTACTGATTACGCTGAAGAATTAGCAGTTGTTCCATCCTGGGGGGTTGGTCGGGACCCCCAAGGCCCAAATTATTTTTATTGATTTTTTCTTATGAACTTTTATCTTTTTCCTTTTTGTAAGGCTCTAAAATCGACGATGTAATGAGTGAGAGTTTCATCCAGGCAGCAATACATCCATCAACAAACACAAAGGACAAGAAAGTCAACACCCAGCTATGAAATAGACAAGCTCATAACTTTACACTTGATTTTTCTACTGATTAAACAAGTGAGATATGATGTGTTAATTATGTGTTTTAGAGGAGCTGGTAGGTGATTTTTTTTTTTAAACCTTTGGAAAGAGCCAGGCTATTATTTCCCTGTTTCCAGCCTTTATGCTAAGCTACTGCTACAATGCTAGCTGTAGCTTTATACTGTATATAAACATGCAGGAATGATTTTTATTTCCCAAAATGTTGAACTTTTTGGGTGAAAGAATTACTTTTAATTGAACTCTGGCAATAACGTCAGTAACATTGTGTTATTTTTTGTGTAACAAAAGAGAAAGAAAATGTAAGTCAATGACTTTAACAGCATTTGCTAGTTTTTATTACACATCTGCGATCGCAGAAGCACTTTTCAACTTCCAGCCTGGCAACTGATGATAAATAATGATGAGTGAAAAGGTTGCAGTGGTCGGTGCCACACAGAGGGAGGCAGCGAGAGCAGGGAATACGAGTCCACTTTTTCCAGCTGTAGTTTTTACCTAACATATTTCTTTAACCACAAAGTTACCTTTGAAGTACAGCAGGAAGCTTCGAGGAAACAAGAAAGAAAAATTTACAACACAGGATTACAGAGATCCCTGAGTTCGTTTACAGAAATGATTTTACTATTGAGAAATACTCAATACAGAATGCATCTGCTATAGAGAACATTGGCTGATCTTTGATTCATATTTGAAAGACTGGCGCCTGGTAGTTCACTTTCTAGAGGTTTGGAGTGGAAAGGAATGAAAGGATGACTGGAGAGAGTGAACTCTGAAGTCTTTTATTTTACAAACAGAAAAGCAACATGAGAGTAGGAGAGAGTTTGTCCCACAGAGAGAGAACAGTCAGCAGTTTGTATTAAATATGAGTGGAGAGTCTCTGTCCTTGTCTTTCCCTCCCAGTACTCCTGAGGGCAGAGGATATGCTACATCTACACGCCCCCGTTCTTCCAAAGCTAGAAGGGTCGAAATCACAGAATCACACACAATCTTTTCTACATTTAAAAACAAAAAAATCTCAGCTGTTTCATGCTCAGCACTACAATTAGGTAAGGTGTTTCTGACTTTTCATGCCAGGTCGTGTCAAGTCACAAATTTTACAGGCACTTCTTTTTCTTTTCTTTTGTTTCATTTTCCTTTAAAGCTCCTCCCCAGTTCCTTTTGGTGATTCGTTGGTTGACAGCATAGGAAATTCTCACAAGCCCACTTTTTTTTTTTTTACTTAAAAAAACAATAAAAATTAATTTGCCATGTATTTCTCAGTGTTTTTTTGAATTGTTTGTGCTGTGGAGCATTTATGTGACGGACTGTGATCAATCGACCGCGATGCACAGACATTATAAAGATAAGATGGAACGAATTGTCTGTAGTCATAGTATTTTGCTTACTGTTGAATGTTAATGGTTTTGTATCAGAATTAAACAAATAAATTAATGTGGATTTTCATCTTCTAATAGTGTGGGAATTATAGGATTTGTCACAATTTAAGACTTCAAGGAAAGGAATCCATAGCTGTAACCTTCAGGGGTCAGGCAGAAGATTCGGTACATGCTGCATTCCTGACATTGTTATGAAACACAATGACTGCTGTATACCAGTAGCACATACACTTATTTCCTCTCATGTTGACGGGTGCATAATGAGCAGCTCTTTCTATAGACAGGCCTAAACAGTAACTGCTGTGTTATTCCTTTCGGGGTTTACACTCGGGTTGACTTTCATACCCAGAGAAGCACATTCATACCGCAGGATGTTTACAGTGCGCGTGTGTCTACTGTGCTGCAATTTATGTCTGAAAATCCAACTCAGATCCAACTTAGACACTATGCAGCACTTTGTTCTAAGACATGCGA
Source organism: Hollardia meadi (assembly GCA_037974645.1). Taxonomy (NCBI): domain Eukaryota; kingdom Metazoa; phylum Chordata; class Actinopteri; order Tetraodontiformes; family Triacanthodidae; genus Hollardia; species Hollardia meadi. The sequence goes on from JBBPCS010000375.1 coordinate 3,452,413, forward strand.
TGCAGTGGGCCTGTTCATCCTATCAGAGAAACAGCAGCATGATGAGGTCATTACTGCTGGACTATTTTAGGTTAAATGGTAGGAGAGAGTTAAAATGGCCAAATGACACACGCAATACAGTCAGCAGTCTCACGTAAACACATGCGCACACTGATGTTTTTACCTTTACACTATTGTTCACACATGCATGCAGATTAACATTCTTTCCTCTCAAACACGCATACATAAATGTGTACAAGCACACACTCAAATAGTATGCTAATCCATATGCTTCCTCACAAAGTCACAAACACTCACGCGCACACATGCATAGTCCTATGAGGCAGCAGGATATGACCTCTGGAGGTCTAAAGCCTATGCTGTTTTTCTTGGCACTGGACACAGCAAAGCATGCTGGGGGATGTGCAGCAGCTCAGTGGTCAAATGGAGCTGGCCCTACCCACAGTACCAAACACAGAGAAATGCACACAGGTTTTCAATCCGTCTTCTGCTCTTGAAACACTGAAACAGAATGGGACACAGTGCTAATGTGCGGTTGAGTATGAAGAGGAAGGATACTGCACAGTGACTGCACGAGGCCACACAAGCTGTCCGGCCTGTGTGCCCTTGTCTGTTGGCTGAGGTTAATCCAGGTCCCGATAATATAACTCTGTCTGACAGATAACTGCTTGATGGTAGGAAACATATGGACAGTAGGACAATAGACAGTGGCAAAAGACTCGGAGAGAAACACAAAACTCTCCTCTGCTGATTGAGGGAGTCATCCCCTTCCTCTCTATTTCCTCTTTGTGTGTTGTACTCCTCCTTCCTCTTATGTAGCCTATACATATTCTCTATACTGTATCATATTTTTTAACCTCTGTCTTGCTTTTTTTCTTATCATTGCATGGACCCTGTATTTACTGTAATATTGTCAGCATCTCATATTTTCTCTTCACCCACTTGTCTTATCTTTTGCTTTGCAGGCTTATTCCTATCTTTTGCCTTCTTTCATAGCACCTCTGTCTTTTGCTGTGCATGTTGTGCATGCCACTTTATTTATGACTGAGGCTGTTTAAGTTTATCTGTGGATTCCAGATGTCTGAGAGCATCAGAGCCTCAGTTTACTGTCAGGACCTTCTCTTCCCTCAGCATCTGCAAACCACAGAATGTGTGTGTCTGATGTTTCCCTTGGTAGCGTTGTCAGATATGCGCATGTAAATGTTATATTCGTAGATTTGCAGTTAACTATGGTGAACTGCATGCATGTGCAAACATGTCTGTGTGTATTTGCTGCTACATCAGGCAGTGTTACAATATACAGTATATAGTGTTGTGTAGCAATAGTTTAGTCATTTATTATCTAAATATAATAAAGACCCACTCCACTCAGAAATGTGTTTTTCTTATCCTCTAAAATGTCTGACCTCGACTATACAGCCTTGTATCTGTCCAAGGTTTGTCACTAGAAAAGTGTTTTCACATTCCTCTACTGAAGGGGAGATGTCTCAATATATGAGGTTCAAACGTACACCGAGCGAGCTAGACTTGGTTCGTCACAAATATGAAAGCCAATCACTGTCTAATTTGCAAATACATACTACTGCCAATGAGCCAGTTCCCAGTTCCCAAACTTGGTTGGCTATCAAGATGTGAACCCACTGTAACATCGTAGCAGATGTTATTGTACGTTTCACAACTACTGACGCTGTGTCACTGCCAGTTACAAGCTAACAAGCTAACAAACAACTTGCCAACTACACTTAGCATTATGATACGTCTGCTGGTATCTGATTTTGGTGCACAACAGACTCCTCATCTGAGTCCAGGTCCGGCTGAGGCTCAAATATGTAACGTTATGGCTGAATCTCTCCCATGTTTCCTCTAACACCAGCCATCTTGATGCTCACTGATCTTTCACCAGTCAACTTAGCGCAAACAGCGGTGGTGCGTGGGGCCAGAGGCCTGTGATTCATAGATCCAGAATTTCTCAATGAGGGAGAAAGAGTCGATGTGCTTCCAAAACTTTTTAATGTGGGGAAAACCATGTTAAATAAAATATTACTCATAGCAGAGTATTTTTATGTACTTTAGAATGTGTCTGGAGGGGAACTTTAAATAAAGTGCAATAAAGTGTATTAGCAGAGGTGGAAGAAGTACTCAGATCTTATATTTCAGTAGAAGTAGCAATACCACAGTATAAAAATACTCTCTACACATTTTTTTCACAAAATTATTAGCATCAAAATATACTTGTATGTACAGTATATTATGTATATTTTAAATATTGTTGCAAAACTGTAATATGTTCACCACTTGAATGTTGAAACTCATATAGGTGGTTTAACTAATTTATATAGTTTATCACCTCAGTAAAAAGTTTTACAATGAATTTATGGTCTTAGTCAATAGTTTCAAGTCTTTTTCAACATAGCATTACTTTGTAAAGTATGGTCCCATCTAGAATAAATTGCACGATGAAGCAGGGTGCTTTTGGGCATGGCTACATTGCGATTGACAGGTCACTAACATGGCGTGTCCAATGAGGTTAGAGGCATAGCAATGAGTATCTTCCTGAGCTCCACCCTCTTGTCCAAGTATGCTCACTCCTGGCTCCAAAAACAAAAACAAAAAAACAAGATGCTGAAGCTGATGATGCCAAACTTGTGGCGTCAAAAGGGTAGTCCACAAACCAATGGGTGATGCCACAGTAGCTTCAGCCACTATTCATTATACAGTCTATGGTTTAGGTATGTGCAAAAACATTGTTTCCATTTCTCAAAATGCTATGGTTGAAGGTCAGTGGCTCCGGTCAAAAATGTGTTGTTTTTTTTTCCTTTTTGAGTCTATATACTATACGGCTGTTTTCACATTTAATGCTGAAAGTGTACATTTTCTCTGAGCTCATTGAAAATCTAATTTTACGAGCATGATTTATGACATCATGAATAGTTTGGAAGCCAATCCGGGTCCAATATTCAGCATACACAAGTGTTATGTGGAAACTTGAAGCCTCCAGTGCACAAACACTGAGAATGGACTTTATAGTGAAGTAGGAGACATCTCGTGTCCAGCAGTTTTTGTGAAATAAAAAACATTTGCATACTCATATGTTCTGGAATTTTTAATGAGCGAGAATGAGTAGGTGCCATTTTAGTTATTTTAATGTGGTAATTATACATTTCAGACACACATTAGATATTTTTTGTATGCCTTAATGCATTTGTGGAGGGGATTTTCTTTTCAAATCTGATTAAAATTCAAAACTTCAAATCCAGACCAAACATCCTGTTTCGTGCAGCAATATGTCAACGACATGGATTTCCATGGCTTCCCCCTAGTATAGTTAACTCTATGCAGTATATTTAAGTTTTTTTTAATTTTTAGTGCCTTTTAAAGCCTCAATTCTCTCGTGAGGATTAGTATAACCTATAGTGTATTTAAATTATCACACGATGCAACATGAAAAAGTAGTAAGTGAATAAGTGAGTAAATTTGGGCACTGTGTATGTATTCCTATGTTCATCAAACTATTAAGAACACATACAGTATGTAGACCTCCTATTGTGAGAATTAGCTGCTGTTGCAACCTTCTCTTAAACAGTATATATGTTAACAAATGCTTGCTGTTTAAACAAAGAAATAGTTAAAAGAAATGCAACAAGACATGTGGGTAACTTCCACAATTCATACTTCACTTCCTCCTCTTTATCTGTGGAGATCAGAAGCCATACAGAACGCTCAATGATTGGGTTCTGAAGCACTGACTTCAGTGGCAACAGGTTACTTGGCATTCAGACTGAACACAGAACCATGATAGACATATTCAGCGTATGCAAGCCTTTGAAGTGCTCACTGTGGTTTGTAAATTGATGAAAACCTTAATGGCCGCAATGAAGCCGCCAAAGAGCAAAACAAACGTGTGATTCATCTTCAAGGGCCCTGTAATAATTGTTTCAGAATGCTTTGACTTTGGGCCAGTAATCTCAGGTTGAACAGCGATAAAAAAGACAAGGTCGTTGCGGAACAAACAAACAAGCATGCCGTAAACATATGTCTTCTCCATGTGAACCACACAGAATGAGGTCACCTTCTTTGTGGGACTAGTATTCTGTTTGTCCATTTTAAATGGATCAGTGTTGGATCCTGCCCAGTCCAGGCCAATAGGGGCAGTAGCGGAGCGTTTGTAACTCAGGGAGTGCCTTTACCCATGCTAGGTCAAGCTCCCAGGAAGAGTGCCAGGCTGTGAAGCCGATTTTACATAGTGGCCAAACCGTGGAATTACAACGTCACATGATGCACAGGGGCCCCAAAAGACTTTCCCCCTTAAGCTTACATTGTGAAAGACGCGGCTGTAAAACAGTGGATACATTTTTTTTTAGTGTCGCAACCCCCGCGAAATGATTCGTTTTGATATCAGAATTTGATTCAGTTGGTCCGATTACATTTGTAAAGTCTAGAAGAGCAACACGATTAAATTCCCATTCAAGTTAGCGGAGCACTAAACCGGAAGTTAGCCGCTCGACCGGCGGAAGTCACTAGTGCGCCTGCTCTATGGGCCCCACAATTCGGCAGATCCGGGTAAGTTTAGACCCAGGAAGTCGATCGTTTTTTGCTTAATGCGCCACTGAGCAACTTTCATAGGAATGAATGGGGCCCCGCCTCTGACGCTGTATTTAATGTGTTTAGACATGGTTATTAGTTAAGCTCTCAGTTAATGTCAGTATGCTCTTCAAATAAGACTTACGCTGAAGCTAATAACAAGACGTGGATTAAACAAGTGTTTTTGTATGTTTTGTAGTGTACAAGTGAACCAAGCTGTTTTGTATAAAAATACAATAATAACGTTAAGTGTACAGTATTTTGTAATTGCCAAAGTATTGCGTTATGGTTGTTCATGTGTAGTGAGTGATTGTTTAGGCAATCCAAAGTTGCAGATGAAATAACGAGCGCTGAAGTTAAATTGAATGTATTATGTCAATAAATTCTGGCGAGAGCGACCTGTCTAATAACAACAAACGCTTCTGTAACTTAATTTCTCCTACTAAACAGGGACCATCCGGGACCTGCAACATCTAGATGCCTAAATTATTCCAGTAATAATATGCATTGTTGTAAGTATGTTCAGGCACATTCTACACGTATGCATTTGTCCCATTTGTTGCATCGGTATACTGCAGCAGTTAGTGTGCTGGTGTGCGCTGTGACCGAGTGGGTGCGAGGCTGTTGGGTGCACGAAAGCTCTTTTAATGACTAACAGGCCAATGTAGCTCGTGGCCATCGAGAAAATGTTTATTTTGATGGATAAGCCAAGAGCGACCAGCTGGTTTGAGTTTGGAACAATACTGGAGATTCAGCCTGCATCTGGTTTTGATTTAGCCCTCCCTTGTCCTCAGATTCTCAATCCCCTTTCTCCATCATCCCCCTTTCTCTTTACACAGGCCACTATTGCCTCTATCTTCATTTCCTGGGAATCCTGCTATCCCTCTTATCCCTCACCTCACGATCATGATCACCCTCCCTTACTCCCCTACAAACCCCTGATGATTGGAGCTGATAAAAGTAATAAATGACTCAAAGAGGTGCATCATGTTTTATTGTTTACGATTAATAGAACAGAAAAAGTTGGGTAATCCCTGAATTATTGGCCCCTCTGCTCTATTGTACACTCTCTTGGAGAGCAGAAGTGCTTATTGGCCTCTGTAGTGTATCAATCCTGGTTTTATCTGTACTGGAGCTAATGGTACAGGGAATGAAAAGTACCTGTCCCCTTATGAGGACTTTGCATTCATTTAGAAGACTAGAATAGCTTGTATCTGCACAGGCTGCTGTGTTTGATTGTGTGCAAACTGCAACAAGAGTGCAGATGAGACCTGTGGATGTGTGCATGCATGCATGGGTGTGTATGTGTGTGTATATGCATCGGCCACCCTATCCATCTTATTCCATATATATCGTTTGCCACAGTGCTGGTGACTTCTTGGTGCCTCGTCACCTCAAACATTGCCTGTTTCACTGTGCAGGCTGTGGTGGAGCTCCTCTCACTCTGTGGCCTGTGTGTGGTCAGTGGCCTCCTCACACAGGATCCAATAAAGTGGGATTTTTCCTGTTTCAGACCTACACACACACAGGCACAAACATCTAAACATATGCATGCACGTCACATTTGGGATGTGAAGAAATTTGGTTTTGCGGTGAGCCCATTAGTTTTGTGAAATGGTGTACATCGGACATTGTGGCGGTGCAGGGGCATTTCCCTGACATGCTCATTGACAGAAGTCTGCCAAGATTTTCCCCCGTCCTTAATTAGCCTAAAGGCTTTGCGTTTTTAGGCATCCTTAGGAATCCTACTGACTTTGGTGATCCCCTGATTTTTCCTCTCGCGCCACCATGAGGTTGATGTTTTTGTGTTTTTGAGTGAAATGTCCCAACAACTATTGGATGGATTGCCATAAAATTGGTTACACACCAGCCACAAACCAATTCTGTCGTGTTTATTTATTTCCGGTGTAAATAAACCAAATCAAGGGCATCAAATTTTACCAACTTATCCACTGATTGGGACCAGAGCAAACAATCTGTAGGCTTGAAAATGCCAGTTGTCTGTAATGGCTTGTTCCCATTTTATCAAACCCCTGACCACTCCCTTTGTAGTGCTGCAGAGGGTGTGGACAGCCATGTATCTCCACTGCTTCTTTTCTCCTGCCGAACAGGAACTTCACAGGGAGGCCATTATATATGTGGAGGGTCATGCTATGCCCTTCTTAAGCATCCCCATCTCATTTTGTTGAGGCTCTCCAACCAACCAGCAGCTAGCCCCTTTCACACAGTCTGTTCATGGCAGGACGGTTGTACCTCTGTTGCACCTCACCGGTTTGTCACAAACATAACAGAGAGGTAACTTATTGTTATTGCCATGTTATTCCAAAGTGCTGCTCGATACTTAGGTAAAACATCAAACTAGACGCCAATGGTGCTCTATTAACAGCTTTTTATGATCGTGGAACACCGGCTTTCTATATAGTCGTTGTTTTGTTCAGTCTGGGCGTCATAGAGAAGTGTTGTGCAATCTCTGTGTAAAATGTAAAAAAGGCTACTGATGCAACAAGGACACCAACCATGGTAGGCCAGATGCAGTAATTTTACCCATAAGCCCAGTGGGATCCGTAGTTGTGCAACAGTGAGTTTTGACATCAAAGTGTGTACTGACTGATTCTTTTTGACAGTTACACGTTGAACAGAAAGAGTTTTAAGTCAGCACCATAATCTACACAGATAGATATATGTGTGTGTGCGTGACTATGTGGCTCAACTGTACCATTACCATAGGGATGGGAGAATTTGGTTTCATTGGACCCACATTCGTGTCCTGAAATGATTGTTTGAATGTTTCGAATTAAATTACATTTTGAGTCAGAATCATGATGTGAAGTGAAGTCAAACAAACAGGGGGTCTCACACACACACACTAGAGTATAAAAAAATCTAAGTATGGTGGTCTATTTCGTGAGATGTTATTGTTTAACAGTAAAAAGACACTATGAAGCCCTCCTGTATTTGTTTATGTTCTTGGCTATGTCTTGAAACCTTTGCTGTGCTAACTTAAAATCTTTGTCCCAGTAAAAGATAGCATTTTCACACACACACACACACACACACACACACACACACACACACACACACACACACACACACACACACACACAC
>JBBPCS010000375.1:3460198-3475658 GCA_037974645.1 Hollardia meadi
GTGTGTGTGTGTGTGTGTGTGTGTGTGTGTGTGTGTGTGTGTGTGTGTGTGTGTGTGTGTGTGTGCGTGCGCGCGCGATGTGTTTCTTTTCGGTTCCTGGTTTGAATTAAAGACTTCCCAACACAATTGAAACAATGTATAGCTCCCAGCCAAAAGTGTGTAACATGTCTCTGCTCTTGATTTGAACAACACACAGAGACACATATATGCGCGCGGCAATGGCACATTGGTTTTATATTTTACAGCCGATTGCAGTTGCCTCTTGTTCGTGTGCACAAAAAGTACAAAGACAGAAAACTGAACGAGAGCAGATTCCATCCATCAATCTGTTACCTCTAGTGTCGACTCAGGCTTTATTTTATATTTCCCTGCTTCAAAGTCCACATTATTCGCCAAATACATAAAGTTGTGAAATTGAGAGTCCAAGTGGTTCATTCCCCAATTACATTCTTGTCAGTCGCACATATTATGTTAGTGGAGAGTATGGACATGGTCTTTCCACATAAAATGGCAAACTGGTTGTGGATACTGGAACGTGAAGGATAAAATAACAACTACAAGTAATAACACAAACAGAAAAAAGGAGAATTTAAATACAGAAAAGACCCAAAGAGAAAATAAGCACCGTGTGAAACCAATGGGAATTGTTTCTGACTTTTGCACTGTAAATGAAAGTAGTTAATATAGCCTACAGTAAACAGACAAACAGACGATGATCACGGATGATTATTTTGTGCACAGTGTAAAGATTATGTCGTATGTGATTACGGAATATGACGTATTACCATGAATTTTAGTGCAGATGTTCATGGTCCCCCTGGGATAAATTGTAGCATCTGAAGACTTGACTTTTCATGTATCAGGTCAAAAATTAGAATGTGACTTTGGTTTATGACGAAATACCTGACATTCCCATTTTCCCTCACCTGTATTTGCGCTTCATGGCAAATGGGTGACACTTTGCAATACAGTACAAAAAAGTGAGCAGTTACAGGTGATTACCTGATCTGTCTTTGCATCTGTAAATAACTTGACTTGTCATCTTTAAGTAAACTGGTTGTGGACATATCCCATGTTAGACTTTACCAAAACTATTCAATACTTTTCTCTTAAAATGATTGATTAAAAAAAATGGCCAAAGACATTTAACTGTCAACCCTCACGCTTGAGCGTGAGACTCACGCAATTGGCACAAATCTCACGCCACACATGCCTTTTCTCGCGTTAACTTTCACCTTCACTTCCTCCAAAGTTTTTCAAGTTTAGATGGGCTAGGTTGCCGAACGTGGAAGGGCAGCATTTTTACAGATTGTCAGTGAACCCACCGATCATCATTCGTTTGACACGAAAGCGTGTCACAACAAATGTGCGCCCTGGTGTCCGCTTTGGCGCGTCATTGAACAGCAACTTTAATGAAGCGCTAGAAGCAAATGCTCAGATGTCTGAAACCAGTGCATCTCTCATCCGAAAGGCTTCTTCAGTTCTAAACAACTGATGGGGACTCTCAGGCATTTAACCTCTAGTAGGGTCGTTAGCACCTTGAGGGTGGTCACATGTGAGTCATTGACCCACCCAGACATCATGTGAGTCATCACATGATTGGGGTTATGGTTAAGTTCAAAGTCAAAAGTTGGCAGCCCTGGCTAGCATGCTAGGAAATCCTAGATTGTAAACGTGTAAAAAAAATAATGTCAATAGAGTCAACACAACTTCTCTGCAGTGTTACGTTAAAGTTAGAACAGGGTAAACTGGTCAGAGGTACTCAAGTCTTTACATGCCTGTTTTATCTATTAAGGTTTTGGAATATTTTCATGGTTGTGTCATGCAGAAAAATACTTCCTAGTGTTGTTGACTCACTGTAACCTAGGGTTAACATTCCCAGCTGTTGGCACACATTTTCCTTCTCCATTCTAAAGCCCCTTGTCTTATAGAAATAGAAAGGTCCTTTTGCACTAAAAAATAAACTATGGTGAGCAACAGATAACCTACAGAAGCTAAGTGATGCAAGGGGATGTGAAGTTATTTTGTGTTTGAGCTGTGTATTACCTGTGCTGATAGCATGGTTAAGAGTTTACAGCTATAAAACAGAAATATTACTCTCTCCCATCTCTCCCTTTGGACTTTTCCAGGAGGACTCATTCAAGAGGTCCAGGTTGACGAATCAAATTCACCATACAGATTTAAAGGGCATGATGCTGTGAGGGGAAAGTATGCAGAATTCTTGCCTGCAATACATTCATCACAAGGTGTCCGCGCAATCCGTGCCTGACGCTGTGTGAACAATCTCTGCAAGCTGTTTGTGGGATGAGGTCCCTCTCGGAGACATGCTGCATGTATATCTGCTGCCATTTTGTCAAACTGCACATCATTAGCAGCTAGGCTTCACATCATTATTTTAATCAACCACTCACACTCAAGCCACTCTTCTCCGTTACTTACACACCATCACTTCGAACCCGTCTATTAGCACTCTCTACTATCATCTGCATGCTCCACAACATGGCCCCCATAAACCTGAGAGATTAGACGGGTGGTTATGATGGGCAGCCATCATCACCTCTGTTTATTTAATCTCCGTCCTCCTCTCAGAGCCCCTCTCTGTCCCTCTTTCACCTCTCTTCTTCTCTCCCCGGACTCGATCTTTGACTCCTTTAGGGAGGTCTGCACTTCTAGGAAAACCCCTCTGGACCCGGCAAAAAGACACCACAAAAACAGAGAGCGGGACAGCACATGTACGCACAGATAACTGACACGCATGTGTTGAAGCATACCAGTCCTCCCAGAGGATTTGGGATGTTGTGGCTGAACAAACACAAGCTTGTTTAGGTTTTGAAGTGGCAGTGAGCAGGTTCGAGAGATTCAAAGATTGATTTTGATTTTGGAGGAAGACAAACACGAGTGCTAAACCACAGAAGACTGTAAGGCCCTCCAAGGTGAATCTTTTTTCCCCCCTTCTATTTGTCCTTGTCAGCGTTGTCCAACTAATTGTTTGGAGAATCTAAATTGGAGACTGACATGGCCATATCAGGAGCTCTCCAAGTGGTCTCTCTTCTGGAGTGCAGAAATATTACCCAAACACTCAAGGGGCCTCAGGAGCCCATGATCCAGAGCTCAGCAAGGTCATAGAAGCAGAGTAAACAACCAGTATCTACACAGCACAGAAAGCAAGGAATGCAGATCATTTCAACAAACAAATGAGAGAGGAGTGAAGCAAGCAATTTGTGGCTGTACAGAAATGCTGTAGAACAATAGCAAGTCAACAACATTAAGATAAGTAGATAATGCACTTCTGTATTATTCACACACTCACTCTGAGACGTTTGCTTTTAATATTGTATACACTGACACACCAATATCAAGCAGCAGTAAATCAGCTGGATTGTGGTTTGTCTGAGTCATTGTGGTTGGAGCCAGAGAGACTCTGTGGTTTATCCCCTGTTGGGTTATATTCTTGGTAGTAAACATGGGGACAAGCCACATACCCACACTGTGACCACCCACCTCTGTGTCCTCTGTCAGGACACTGAACATGTGCACTGCATGACTGCCTGCGTGTCTTTGACCCACTGATTGATTTTCTCACCTCAGAGCCAGCTCAGACAGTTGTTGCTTAGACCTCCATGTCTCTGGGACACACATTTTGGACCACTGTATACTGTATATATCAGACTGCCAGAAGGTAAGTGCTAAGTGAAATATGACAGGTGACCATGGTGTGACCCAATACGCTTGGGTTACTATATCCTGAAGGCTCTCAGCCAGAAACCATGAAGCTCTCTCACTCTCTCGCTCTCTTGCTCTTTCTCTCACACTGTGTGAAAGGAATGAAAACAAAAATGGAGACTTGAGACTTTACTTGAACTATAGAGTTTGGTTACAATTGTGGCTTGGTTTGGATTTGCCCCAAAAGTCTTTAAAATAGTTCCGGATTCATTACATTTCAGAGACTTGTATAGAAAACGGTTTTGGTTTTTTTTAATGTAAAAAAAAACAAACAAAAAACTTTCATCCTTGAAAGTTAGAATAAGACATTGATCAAGTCACTTAAGGTGCAAAACCCTCTCCCTCCCCACCTTTCCAGTGTCAGAATTGGGTTGGTGTAAATTTCCAAAGCCGATGATCCGACCTTCATACCCTCTTTGAAGTTTAGAATGGATTCCAACACAACGAATGTCTTCCAGGAGAGACTGTTTGATATGATAAATATGGGCTGTAATGTAAGCTGTAAAGAACTACAGACACATGCATGAAGGCAAAGAGGTGTATCCCGGTCAACCAAATGATTTGTGTGGCAACCACGGATGTACCGAAACATCAAATCAAGTATGACTCACAAAACACTTTGATGGGAAAAACCGAAGGAGACATGGGAAGGAAGCTGTCGGCCATCAAGGAAGACAGAAGAGGATGAGGATGTTGGCAGCGACCCCGCCTGGCACGACTATCAAACCTTCTCGCCAGGAACCCTATGATAGCCTTTATTAGTCATCACATCGCCATGTCCCCCTTCACTATAAATAACCCTCTCTATGAGTCTATTGTTCCTGGACGGACCTTCCCATGCCCACATCCCCCCAAACCGACATAAAGAGAAGACCACACTTTCACCTCATTGACTGCTTGTGTGTTTGTGCACTGGGAGCGACAGCGTGTCTGCACCGCAGGTGGGAGCCTGGAAGTCTTGTTAAGTGGCGTTCACAGCATGGAGGATTTAGGAGATAGTGAGAGACAGGACAGTCTGTTTGACAGGATGCTTCCAGGTGGATGATTTTAGAGAGTACAGTTTAAAGCACAAATGATAGCAGCCATAACATAGCACTGAGATCGGAACCTCTTCAGCCTTTTACAACACACACGTCTCTCTTTCTCTTTACGGTTGCTAAATGTGTACAGCCAGCCGCTTGCTGTTCTGCAAGGGAGAGTGCTGAGCTTGCAGACTTTGTTTTCCCATTAGTCTTAATGGCATGTCTGGGAAAAACGGCCTTCCATTAAATTCTGTTTAGTTAGTTAGAAAGAGTACACTGGAACATTATAATGGCTGTATACTATTGAACACTGAGTTTCCCCTTGTACTAAGTAGTTTCATTTATCCATACAGTGGCTCCTATATCCATACAGTGGCTCCTAAGCAGTCTCTGTTGCTTGATGTAGTTATCGTGACATCCACTAGATGGGGTGTTGTGACTCTACCACATCATCCAGGCTCAACCTCCAATAGAGAACAATAGCAGTGATGGGATATTAAGGACTCATAGTGATTAAAAAAAAAAAAAGTCAGTGTGATACCTGCTCTTTCAATTACTCACAAAGCAGTCACTGATGTTGTCTGCTCTAAACAGCGTTTTTCTGAAGCTGGAAGTGTTTTGTGGTGGAAATGACAATAATATGAGGAATCTAAATTACTGCCACATTTATTATAATTCCCCTAACTCGCCCACTCCTCCCTGTGTCTCTCTGTCTGTGTATGAAGTTCAGAGAACTGTGATTAAACCCTGTCTCATAAGCAAACTCTGACTGGTTCAGATCCACTGGTGTTGTTGTTTGTGTTTTGTATGTGGATGGAGCCCCTTTCCAACCAGACTGATGGGTCTTAGAGGTCCCTAAACAGTTTTAAGAGCTCCAGTCTGTCTCCTCTTGACTCCTCACGGTATGCGGAAGGAGGCTGGGATGGGGATGGCTTTGGGCCTGCAGTGTTTGTGGGAACCAGAATCCTGCCAACAACTATAAGATGTTCCACTGTCAAATAATAATAATGATGTTTGCATTTATTCAATTTGTGAATAAACACAAACATGTGTGTGTGTATGTGTGTGTGTGTATGTATGTATAACACAGCAATAGCATGTCCGATGTGTGTGCATATAGGCCCATATGTGAGTCAGGGTGTGGATATGATTTTCGAAGTGCCCGTATATTCTGTGTGATTGTTAGTTTATGTTTGTGGGTTCATTGTGCTTATGTGGCTCCCCTTGTCTCTATCAATCATGACTTTTATTTCGGTCCATCCCTCAAAAACCCTGATCCCCTCCCCGCAGGGGCCTCAGTTGTATCCAAAATCTATAATGATGTCATGGGAATGCTTAAATGAGTAAAATGAGGCAAGTGTCAAGAATCGTTCTCACCACTTGGAAATGCTATGCAAAAGCTCTGCTTGAACTTACTTACTAACCACTGTTTGCTTATAAACTTGTGAGCAAGTGGCTGCTTGTTACACATACAGCAGATACAGACCAACATTAGCATTAAGTTTCAGTTGTTTCTGATTTTGGTCCCTACCAATTCTTAAATATCTGGCTCTTTAGTGGCTAAATACTCCACTATGTTCACCAACTAAATGGTAACTTTTGCTGGACAGCTTCCTGCTGTCTGGAAATGCTGATGTGAGCAGTGAGAGTGGACCGAACCCCTGCAAGTTTGATACAAGTAGTTCATTTTGACGCTGCTTTCATTTTGACCCCTACACAGCATAATTCACAACACACAGTCAGACACACACTGCACAACTTCCCATTCACTCAACATGCAGGAGTATTAAAACTTGGATGGTGAGCACTTTTCTTTATCTTGCCTTTCCATCAGCTGATTTCACAGCACAAAAATAGATGTTAATAGTATCACCCCATGTTGCCAAACAGATGCAATTACCACTGGCACTGTGCCAGGAAAAATTACATTCTCTTTAATACAAGTCGATTGTGGTTTCTGTTCTCTTGTAAGGATGTGAAAGCTGGACAATGAATGCAGAGACTGAAAGCCTGATTCAGGTGACCAGAATAGACCAATTAATATGTCAGGCAGCAAAATGTCACCGTTGCAGGCAGGCAAGAACCTTTCTTGTTTCCTGTTTTATGTTGATAATTACTGTGATGGTTTCAGGTTTAGTTGGTTATTTCCTTGTTTGAGGTCTAGTACATTTCCTGTCTTTGTTCCTTTCCCTCCTTTTGTGATTGTCTGCTCCGCCCTGATTGTTTCACCTGTGTCTGGTTAGTCTTCCTTGTGTATTTAAGTCCGTGCCCTTCCTTTTGTCTCTGTCAGTTCGTTGTGTAAGTTACCTGTGTGCCTTAGTTTCCAGTGTTGTGTGTCTTCAGTGTTTTTGGATTTTGTTTGTTCCTTGGACTGTTCATGTTTTTGACCCTCACCTGCCTATTCTTTCGAGTCACCTTTTGTTTTAATAAATCAGTCAAGTTAACCTGCTTTGCCTGCAGTCTTTGCTTTTGGGTCCAAACCCCTTTTCTCTAGTGTTCCCAGCACCAGCCGTGATGGAGAGAACAACATAGGGCCACTAAAGCTTCACCAGCATGGCACCTCTACGACACCAGTCAAGGGATTAACCAAATAAGTGAATTTCCCATGCCTGTTAGCTTATCTTAGAAGCAGCTAGCTTTGCTGCGTCTCAAAGTAACAACACCACATTGTTTTGTTTTTTGTTTTGTTTTTTAAACGAGGGATATACATCGATCAGCCACAACATTAAAACCACTGGCAGTTTAAATGAATAACACTGATCATCTCAAACCCTGGATCCTGGCATTCATGCGGATGCCAATTAACACAAACCATCTGCCCAAACACCCTTGCAGATCAATTACACCCCCCATGGCACCGGTACACCCCGATGACACTGGCCCCCCAGCAGGACAATGTGTGCTGCCACACCACAAAAACTGCTCAGGAACAGCCCGAGGAACGCGACAAAGAGCTTATGGCGTCCACCTGTGCTGTTGGCATGAGGGGGTTTAATTTGTCTGAAACAATGTTTGGGTGGGTTTTATGGGTCAAAGAACATCCACATGAATACCAGGACCCAGGGTTTTCCTCTAGAACTTTGTGCTCTAGCCATGATCGATGTCATTCACTTCATCTGTCAGTGGTTTTAACATTGTGGCTGATCAGTTTCATGTATATTAGCAAGCTTTAGAGGTGTTGTTTCACCTTCGCACAGACCCAGGCTAGTTGTTTCTCCTAGTTTACGGTCTGCACAGTTAAGCTAACTGACTTCACAGCTAAGCCAACCTGAGTGGTATCAATCTCACCTTCTACCTCTTGGCAGGAAAGTGAAAAAGCATATTTTCCAAAAATGTCCACTCCAATGGAACATGAATGAAAATAGATGTCCTGTCAGCTAACAATATAGGGTGGGAATACTTCACACTGGTGTAAGGCCATCAACCTCTCAAAATCTCATGAATTTATGAAATCCTATTATATTGTCAGCACTCTCTCTTGTTATCTCTTTTAATTAGTTGGCAAAGGCTCAGTGTCAGAGTTCACCCTGCTGACCACTGAGCGATATTGAAAATTCCACTTATTATTATTTATGAAGAAATTACTCTTCGGCCTGAGAGGAAAATTGCCTCCAGTATTTCATAAACCCCCCTCCTTGAAATTATAAAGATGATGCAGAGAGGGGAGGCAAGAGAGGTGAGATGAATGATCAAGAGAGGATATGGAGGAGGGAGAGAGAGGTTCAGAGAGCAAAGAGGGCAGATAAAGGTGCTGTGGCAATATCATGAACAAGGACGTCCATCAGTGATCAAAAGGCCATCAGTGGGAGTGAGGTCTACAATCATGAAGAAATTTCATTAGAGATATTGCAGGCAGACATTATCAGAGTCAAAGAGAAAGGCACCACAGACAGACAGGAGAATAAATGAAATAGCTCAATCTGACCTTACAGCCCCACCTCTCAGCGCTGCCAGGAAAGGAGTTCTCTGTGCGTCAGACCTTACACAAAAAGCCTTCACTCAGCCCGTCCACTCGGCTTATCTCCCTTCATACTAAGTGATCCCATTTCCACAGGAAAAGAGTGAGACAGTGATGTGAGGTGTGGTGACCCCCTGAGCCAACACTTCAAACCCGTTAGGTTTGGGAGTGTTCATTTCACACAGGATTAACAATAATAGAGGTATTGGCAATATAGTGAGAGAGGAGGGTTTGATTTAAGCAGATTGTAAGAATTTCGTTCACATGCAGGGATTTCTCTACTGTCCAGGGGTGGGTAGATGCCAGTGTTGTGGTGTTATGGGTCATGAGGGTGGATGTGGCTGGAGGTAGAATAATGATTTGCACAAAAGGAGTGATGATCCTGAGGGGATGGGATACAGTTTGCCTAATATGAAATGAAATCCCAGCAAAAGAAATGAGATAGTTATAGAACAACTGGATAAAACATGGAAAAGATACGTTTTTTTCCCCTCAACGCTAGATTTGATTTTGGGTTATGGAATTTGTTTTTCAAGTTCACAGCAATCCTTGAGATAGATTCAAATATGGAAAGAAAATGAGAAACACTCTTCTTTTAAAAAAAAAAATCTGCACCCAGACATCATCCAAACACTTTTAGCTTTTGGATCAGGGACTCAAAGCGGAAAGAAGGCCTTCCTGTTTCCTGTTTCCTGTGTTCTAGGAAATGAAACGCACATGTGTATTTATCCAACAGAGAATCTTTAATATGGTTATGAATGAAATATGGTTTGAATGTTAAAAGACTAATCCTGATCATCCCTTCAGGCTAATAGCTGGACAAGCTTCACCGTTCATTCGCAAGCTGGCATCGGACAGGATATGAATTCACTACTGACTCACTGATCAGTCACTGCAGTTTTTGAGTGACTAGACAGACTGAATAGGCTCACGGCTCAAAAAACATTTTCTGTTTTCGGCTGCTTTAATTTTGACACAGCTTTAATTTTGATACTGCTTTGATTGGGGGAAGCTGATGTTGTACATTTTTTTAGATGATGTTGAGTTTCGTTATGGCAGATGTGCCCAAGCTGAGTCTGTCCACCTCTTTGAGTTTTTGTCCGTTCGGCATTATGTTGGTAACTGCTTGCTTGCACTCTCATGTCTGTGCGGTAAGTATAAAACCAGCGGTTGGCTAGCTTAGACAGACCCTCTAATCTAGCCATTTCCCCCTGCTTCGAGTCTTCATGCTAAACTACGTTGTAAGCTAACCAGCTTCTGACAGTTACTTCATATTTTCCTGTGAAATGAGAGTGATATCAATCTTCTTCATCTAACTCTAGGCAAGAAAGCAAATAAGGGTATTTCACAAAATGTCAAACCACTCATTGAATTAGAAGAGTTATGCACGATTCTGGCGAGAAAGAATATTGATAAAACCTCACCACCCACTTCGATCAGATGGGTATAATCAGAGTATTTCCTTGGTTACGTATGCGTGTGACGATTTAGCTTATCTATGTATCAGTGACCTCATTCGTGAGGGGATATGTCCAGTTTCCAGGCCTCATTTCCCCATAGTGGTGGGTCTATGGGGAACTCTGCCAACTAAAATATACGCACAGCTCAGAAGTTGCACACACCCACAGCTGTATTACACATACACCTCTAAATATGATCTCTGGATGGGTACACACGGGCACATACTGTACATGCATACAGACTGACTGATCATATCACCTGTTTATCAGGAAGTGTGTCACTTTTGAGCTTGATTTCAAGTTCTTTTGGTTGAATTATGTGTTTCCACGCACAGCATGCCAACCTCATTCTCTCTCCACCGCTGATGCCTGCTCGTCTGTATCAAATCCCCCTCTCCTTCTACTTGTCTTTGCTTCCCTTTTTTCCATCTCCCCCCTCTCTTTATTCACACAGGAATGTGTGATATGTGGATCAGCAGACAGAGTGTGTGATATTCCTGCTGAGCTCCAGAGAGAAGGCCAAACACAGAAGAGGTGGTGAAAAACAACCCCGCTGCCGCCTCCACTCATGCATCCTTCATCACCTCTCTCTCCCCGATCCAACAACCCATCACACACCGAACCTACTTTTAAAACCTTTCACCTCCATCCCATGTAATTCTTATGCAAGTACTGCATATGGTATATCTGCCAGGGAACGTAAAACAGGGTCACTGATCGCATTGGTACTTGCTGCATCTAGATTTTGGTTTTTGGTTGTTTGTTTTTTTGCTATAAATAGCCCTTCCAGAGTTAACCTCAGGGAATGTTGGTCCGCTGCATGTATTTCATCCCTGGAATCAATTTGGAATTGAGAAATAATGTGTTTTTGATTCATAGGAAGATAACTAAAGATAGGGCTTGAGGAAAAGAAGGATTATAGAACCTGTTCGGACCGAGTGATCCGATCGCAAGGGCACAGCTACAGGTTCCAATGCACCCAAGAGGCATTGAGGACGCATTTAAGACCTGATCATTCAGATCACATTCGGAGGTTTTCTAGGCCACATGTGGCCACCTTCCTTCAGCAGTGTGAATGCTAATGTGCCCTGGGCCACATTGAAATATCGGCTACGCAACTGACGTCCTCTGAAACAACAAGAGGAAGCCACAACAACAATGGATTACACGCTTTTCTTCACTGTTATGCAAATTACGTGTTTGGGCTCTCTTACCTGTTAAGGTAAGCAGCAGGTGTTTGTGAACTAGTGACAATCTCCAGACTTCCAACCGTGCTTTCTTAGAGTTGTAGAGTGAGGAGAAACTTTTCAAAACACTGATGGCAAAATTCTAAATCATCCTTTCTTAGTAATTGGACATTAAATGCAATACATGAAGTTGTTTGTTTCCTTGTAAAAAGTTTGTCATGGCATTACTGTCCCAGCCTGTCTGCTGCTCCATGTGTCTTAGCTGCTAACATTTAGCAGCTGCTTGAGCACATTGTTTTAACCGATTTCATTAGTATGAAAGAAGACAACATTTTATTGACAGTTAACATGTCAGATTTTACAAATAAACAGTGATCAATAGCGTACAGGCTGTTTCTCTTTTGCCAGGGAAAGTCCCCTGCTCCCTTAAAAACATCACTCTGTTATGTAAGTTCTTGCTTTAGGAGAAACAATACAAACTTTGTGAAACATTCTTAGTTGTTTTTGGCCTCCTTGTAAATTCAGCAAATGTTAGACATTAAAACATTTCTTTCTTTGTGTGAAAAAGATGGTTTTGAAACTGACAATATGTTTGTCCCAGTGATGCACGTGTTTATTTGCATGTAGGGCAGGGAAGTGAGATCCGATCACAAGTGGTCTCTCAACACCATGTGGAGGTGCCTGTAAATGCCAAGTGTGAACTGAAAGGCCCAGAGCTTTCCACTTCTGACATGTAGAGTGAGATAGGGTGGAGGAGAATGCTGAGGAGGAGCATGTGAGTATTGCATAATGCCCTATGGTTTGGGTTCCAGAGGGCAAGAACACAACGGAAACTGAGTTGTTGAGCCTGAACACATGGACTGAACGCAGAAGAGCGGCACTGTGTAGCAAGTGGAAGTACACTTACCATGCAGGCCTTGCAGTCCCAGACTGAGAATGAGAAAAAAGTAAAGGGGGGATTCATAGAAGAAGAAAGAGAAAAAAACTGCAGAGTTTAGCAAAAGTGCAAATAGTGAGAGGGCAAAGGGACAAATGAGACAAAGAACTGCGGGGCAGAGTGTGCAGCTGAATAACACAGCATGTGTTTTTGATAAATTATCTCTCACCCCCAAAACACACCTCACATGTTTTACCCGTACATGGACAGAATGTGACGGTGTTTGATATGTTTGTGCACATGAAGTCCCAGCAGGAGCTGCAGGCCAGTTTTAGATTTTCTTCTTTTGTGAGATGGTGACAGTTTGTTTTCAGAGGCGACGTCTTCCCACTTCTCTTTTTCACTTCAGGACTTTATATGTCATCATAGTCACATGTAAATGTATTTCCACAACCAACTCCGGAGAGGCTTTTAAAAACATAAGGTAAAAAATACCCGAAAATAAATAAATAAAATGGCTCCATACAGCTTGTGCGGTGTAATCCAAACCCCCAGAAGCCCGAAGATCCCAAATTGATGATGATTTGAAAATACGTTATTTAGCTCATTTTAAAGCTGAAATCTTCACTGTAGCCGCTAAGGTAAAAGCGTTGGTGCACACCCTAACAGTAAGGATTTCAGCTTAAATAGAAGAGTGTAAATAAAATCAAATTTGGGATGTCAGGGCTTGCTGAGACTTTGGATTATGCTGGATGAGCTGTATGGAGCCATTTTATGGTTTTTTTTTAACATTCTTTAGGAGAATGCTGCAACGCTGTTTTGCTGTGAAGCTCCACAAATGTTTTGTGGAATAAGAAACTTCACCCATCTATATATCAGCATGGGGGTAAGTAGCTGGTGACTGAATTTTCATTTTTGTGTGAACTGTTTCTTTAAAGGTGGACAGAGGACGTTTGTGTAATCCCTTTAGCCCTTTAGTTGTGACCTTTGACCCAAATGAGTTGAAAGGTCACACAGATAAAGGGGCAAACAGAAAGCAGGGTAACGTGGCGTAACGAACGGCCGAGCAAACAAATCAAGCCTTGACAGTGAGCTGACCAGAACTCATCCCAAACAGTTGTCTCCAAGACCCCCATTCCCCCTTATCTGTGACCATAAACCACAGAAATGATTTAGACATGATAAGTCATGCACATGAATCATGTTCCTGAGGCCCTACAAAAATGAAACAGATAAACCAAACTCAAAGAGAGGGTGACTATCAACATCTCTACAATCCAAAAAACAGAAACCACAACACTGAGGCTGTGTTAACCAAACATGTGGCTCATAAGAGCAAGAGAGACATATCCAAAACCTCAGCCATCATCTAGACTCTCCTGACTCAGTAAAGGCAGGAAACATGCAGGTGGAAGATGGAGGGAGCTTAAACAGACTTAGCAGATGTCGTTAACAGTGTGCCTTTTAAAATGTAACCATAAAATGATAACTGTGTGCAAGTCTTAGATATCTTAGATGACTATAGCACACCACGGTTTAGTAGTTTTAGCAAGACTGGCTCTGAGTGATTCCACAGAGCTTTCCTGGTAGCGTAATACTGCTCACCGCTGGCAAGGTCAGGCAAGGGGCAGAGCTCTTTCACCACAATACATCTGACATGAAAACCACAAGAGGTTTATCAGATGTAGTGTTACAGTAGCTGTGGGGTGGTTGTTCTGTTTTTGCATTGTTGAAAGAATACTGACTACTCGAGTTAATGTGGCAATATTATGGTCCAAAATGCATCAATGTGTGAGCTGCATGTTTGTTTGTTTTTGGTGATTTTAACTACTTTATAAAGTTTTGGACTGTTAAATCTGCAAAATAAAAACAACAAAAAAAACCCCAAATGTAATAGAGATATATCTGTTCTTTTTTTATTTTGCAGTGCTGTATGAATGTTTCAAAATTGAAATAGTAGAATTTTCTAGAATTACGGAAACAAGTTGATTTAAACTGAAAACAGGTTGAAATATTCCTACGACGCTGCCAGATGTTTTTCACTTTCTGTGGCATTTTTGCCTTTATTTGACAGTCAGTGAGGATAGAGAGGGGAAAGGTGGGGAGAGAGACAACATAGGGACCCTGGACCTTGCATTTACTGTGTGTTGAATGCACCTTAACTATTCAGCTATTGGTGCAACATGACAGCTCAGCTCAGTTCGAGACCTAAATGTCTTGCGGAGTTTCAGTGAACAATGCATGATGTTTGAGAAACTAATGATATGTTTGCATGACAAATAATCTGCAAAATAACTCTAAAGTGTTGCTGCCAGATAAACACAGTGGAGTAAATATTATAGTAGTGTCTTCTGAAATGTAGTGGAGTGGAATTATAAAGCATACTTAAAGTACAATACCAAAAACTGTCCTAAAGTACACTACTTGAGTAAATGTACTTAGCTAGTCTTTAACCAGTGCTATTGCATCTTCTTCTGGATGAACACCAGAGGACAGTGATGTGTGAATATTCAGGCGGTTTCCTTTCATTAAAATTATAGGTTTCTGTGTGAACAAACGGACAATGTCAATGACATTCCAGGGTGAGCGTGTTTGTGGGCCATGGAGAAAAGGAGTGGTTTGGTGGGTGTGTTGATACAATGTAGGTTTCTTTTAGTTTCATACTGAGCAAAAAAAAAAAGCATCATGCAACGGGAATTCTGCTCTTGCAAAAAAAAAAAAAAATCCTGGTCTGCTGCACTCCTCCTGGTATCTGCTTAATTTCTCGGAGTCACCATGAACGTCTCTTACACACTGAGGGGGCAGATTTCTCAGCACGATGACGTTTGCTGGAAAGCGAAACACTCAGTGGGTTGAATGCGCTGGTCAGTGTTGAAGAGATGCTTGACAAATACACTCACTGTGTTCTTTTGGAATGACATTTATCAGACTGGAAAATTCTCAGGCCAGACTTAAACTTTTGTGTTCGCTGTGTTCCGAGGTTTATAGTTCTAACCTGAGCTCAGGCGCTTCCAGAAAACTGCACCAAACATCAACCCCCCCTTAGTTTGTTTACCTCCCTGCATACGCCTTGTGATCTCAAGTTCATTTCAGGGTATTCATTTGCCCGTGTGCTCTTCATTAGGCTAAGCTTTTCATTATATTGCTGTGTTCTGGCTTTAAGTAAATTGGAAGTAGCGGACATCTGTATGACTGTGTGTATGTTGGACGGCAACCAGAAACCCTTCTCTGGC
>JBBPCS010000375.1:3475758-3486773 GCA_037974645.1 Hollardia meadi
ACACACACACACACACACACACACACACACACACACACACACACACACACACACACACACACACACACACACGTTGTATGTTGCAGATTTAGACCAGATTTCAGCTGATGACGGACGGGCTTTGGGAACTTTGTTACATTCTAAATCACATTCGCTAACTTGTCCATAGTACCATGTCTGAACTTATGGAGCCTTGCAGAAATCTGAACTCTCCTCCATCGGCTCCCACAGAGAAAGACAAACTGATACCAGAACTGAATCATGAGCTTCACAATCAACAAATCTTGCTTTATACTGTATATGGTCAAATTACAAATTTCAACCAAAATACACGCATATTCCAGTAAATTCCTCAGAGTGAACATCACAGCTTTACGAGTGTGATGGATGGGCCAAATGTCTGGAGCAGGTATTCAGCGAGGCAGATGCGTAGTCCCTGAGTGCTGAGTTCACAGCTGGCTCCTTGCAGGATGACACAACAGATACGCAAACGCTCTGCAGGCACACACTCACATGGATGACCTGTAAATCAGTCAGCAGCCACTGGATCGCAGCCAGGGGTACTGAGCTGAATTCTGACTCCTAATGATGACCCCGTGGCCCTGCGCTGCTGGAGAATTTGCGTGTTTAATTTGTGTGTGTGCATCTGGAAGCAATAGCCTATGTGTTTTTGGGTATAGCGTGAGCAGGCGAACCATGGGGGTTTAAGCAACTTTGGCAACAGTTTCCTACGGCAACCTTGAAGAGAAAAGAAGGCAAGAGAGAGGAGGTTCACAGAGGCCTGTGTCGCAGTCGTCTAACTACATTTCCTCCTCACCGTTCACTGCTCTCCCTTCATCCTCCGTCCCCTTTCTTCTCCATATCTCTCAACCATCATCTGCTCTAAAGGAACTAGACAGGTGAAATCTGAGAAATCTTCACTCTGCATTCGCTTAACCTGTCAGATTGCATCAGTGTGCGCATTTGAAAAGGCCAAAATGTCATTAGGTTTTTCCCCTTGATGTTCCTGCATCAGTCATGGTGCTTAATTCAGGGATCTCTGTCTCAGTAGAAAAAATAACCACCAATAAAACTTTTTCTTTTGTATCTGTAAAAATCACATCTAGTAAAAACGTCAGAGCAACCAAATCTCTGTGCTCCTTCTCTGACCTGTCCACTCTTCCATATGGGCCATGAGGGGACTGATGATGGGAGGGGGGAGATGTCTTTTCCATACAGAGTCACAGAAGGAGCTGAAAGGTAATGTAGGAAGATTTGATGTTAAAACTGAGGAGGACTTAGGTTAGTGAACAAAGCACAAACCTAGAAACTGTTAAATGGGGTTTTGTTGGATAAAACTGTGGATGTCAGAGAAACAGAGAGCGAGAGAGTAGGTGGACACTTCCATTTATGTGAAGATGACATAATCACCTGTTGCCCCCACGTAGCCAGGCCAACATCTGTGAAATTTATTAACTTTCTATTCTCCAGTCCCCTCTCTCTGTTTCCATCTAACTCACCACCCATGCACAGACACTATGTCACATAGGGATAATGTTGTTATGCGCAAAGTGGGCAATTAGTTTTTATATACATGTAGGTCTATCCTTTGCATTGCAGTGACTCTCAAATCCTAAAAGTCTGTAAAAGATTTCTCAAGTGAATAATTGTTGAGGTATGAATGTAAAGATGCATTAAGTTAGCTTACATTACTTCAGAACTTTACCCCATCAAACTAATCCATCTGTAAGAATTAAATCTTGATAAATGTTGGTATCTCCACCAGTCAGCCACAACATTAAAACCACTGACAGATGAAGTGAATGACATTGATCATGGCTACAGTTCAATGTTCTAGTGGGAAACCCTGGGTCCTGGTATTCATGTGGATGTTCTTTGACCCATAAAACCCTCCCAAACATTGTTTCAGACAAAGTAAACCCCCTCATGCCAACAGCACTCAATGGATCATAATTTTTCAGGCATGTCCCATCAAACAGATTTGGATCTGGGGCATTTTGAGGCCAGGTGTCACGCTCTTTGTCACGTTCCTCAGGCTGTTCCTGAGCAGTTTCTGTGGTGTGGCAGCACGCATTGTCCTGCTGGGGGACCAGTGTCATCGGGGTGTGCCGGTGCCATGGGGGGTGGTGTTTGATCTGCAAGGATGTTTGGGCGGATGGTTTGTGTAAATTGGCATCCACATGAATGCCAGGATCCAGGGTTTCCCAGCAGAATATTGAACTGCAGCGAGATGATCAATGTTATTCATTTCAACTGTCAGTGGTTTTAATGTTGTGGCTGATCGGTGTATATTTATGTCTGATTACCTTTTGTCAGTCAGGGTGGCTACGTTTGGGTTTTGAGCACTAAGCAATGTCCCTCTAAAAGCTGTACTGAGCTAAATGCTAACACCAGCATGCTAACATGGTCCCAGTGACAATGCTAACATGCTGATGTTTAAGGTTATGTATAAAGGTATGTTTGTCACATTTACCATCTTAGTGAATGTGTTAGCATGATAGCATTTGCCAGTTAACGCTAATTACAAAGCACCGCTGAGGCTGATGGGAATTTAATTTATTTTGCATAGATTTTTAAAGAAGAACTATATACCCAATGCAAAGATGGCGCCTATTCAATCCAATGACAATTGCTCACCTGGCGCAAGCTACTGCTCGGCCCATAGACTTTACACTATGATGACGTCAGAGATTTTTAAATTGCTTTTCTCAGCTGGAGGAAAGTTTTACAAATATGTAAAAAAAAAAAAAAAAAAGAAAAGCTTTTTGGGCCGCAGGGAAATGTTTAGCTGCAATACTGTAAGTGGCCACTGGGAAAAAAATTGGATGCAAGGCTCGAGCGCTCTCACCATATCTAGATCTAAATGATACATTCATGGTATTTTGTCATTAACCAAAGTATTGGACAAGTTGAAATTTTGACCTGTGGGTGGTGCTAAAATTAAAAAAAAAAAAAAAGTTATTAGAGGTAATTTTGGAGGACATAAATGTACGTATCATGTCTTATGGCAATCCTATAGTTGTTGAGATTTCACATAAAACCATAAAATCATGGTGATAATATATGGAAAAGTCAGGGAAAAATGATTAGGGCACATTGTCTGGGAACCATGAATGTCAGTACAAATGTTTCTGCCAAATGTTTCGTGGTCATGTGTTTAATTGTCTCAGTTTTGTGCTCTTTTCGGGTTAACTGTAGTGAGGCTAAACGGACAACAAACAAACAAATATACAACAAACAGCTGTTGTATATTTATAGTTGATAATCTGTGGTGTGGACTGGCTGCAAAATCTGTCTAAACAAATGGAGTTTATTGTCGGTTTGGACGTAAGGGCTTGGTGGTTTGATGTTGTTCCACGAGTGTTGTTGGATCATCATTAAATAAAACATTGAATTTGTTGAATTGAATTGAAAACGGTTTATTGCCATATTCACATACAAGGAATTTGCTTAATTTAACAGTGAGATTCTATAACCCCACCCCAACATAATTTCCAAAATGCAACGCAGTAACGTTTACTCAGAGTTTTAGTCTAGTGCTTTTACTTGTACTTGAGTAAAATTTGTGTAAAATAACACTATATTTACTTGAGTACCTTTGTGGATAAGTGAAAACTTTGGCCTGCTGGTGATGCTAGATGTCAGGAGATCACCAAAGTTAGGATTCATACAAAATTTCATGAAAATTAATCCAACAGTTGGTGTATTTCAATCTGGACCAAAGTTGTGGACCCTTATAGCCATTGCTGAAAACCTGCCAAATACTTAAAACAGAATATTTCTGGTTGCAGTTACTTACTGTGATTACACCTACTGTATAGTCCACACAGAAATATGAACCCTACAAATGGGAGCACAAGAAATAGGTTAATCCAGTCGTTGGATTGAGGTTTCATTCATAGCAAAAAGCTCCAAAATATCTCCTCAGCTGAGACAAAGACCCAGTGTTCTCATGTAGGATCATCATCATAAATGCATGGCATTATATTAATCCTCCTGCTGCCTACACATGTGCCTATTGACTGAAAGTGCCATCCAACACCCACTGTGTCCTTATTTTAATCACTGATACGCATAATACAGTAGATTTAACAAAAACTGGGTTAATACTTAACAAAATCTCATTCATTGGAAGGCTGTACCATTTCCCAATTTATCTGTTTTTGTTGAGGTAAGGGATTATTCTTTCTGTGCAGCTCTGTCTGATACAGCAGTGCAACATATACGGGTGTTAGCGGAAGCTGTTGCTACTACACTTATTTCATCCATCTGTCTCCATGTTTTAGTTATCTTTGTCAGGATTTGGAACGTGGGGCACTGATAACTTACATGAAACCAGTTCTTTCTCTTTTTCTTCCCTTCTTGCACACCAGTTTCCCTGCCCAGACTGCTCCCCTCCGATGCTCCTGTTACTCTCCGTTGGCTCTACTCTGGCCGGCCTGTGTGCTTCCCTGGGTCCGGCTGCGTCTCTGCTCCCGGGACTGTGCTACAGTGAAAAGTCCCTCAGAGCTCCAGGCGGCCTCCACATGGGTCTCCTGGAGGTGCCACCTTCACCACAAACCAGCTCCATTGCTCTCTCTCTCTCACAAACACATACACACTCGCCTGCAACATTCATGCCAAACCAGAGCCACCTACAGTAGCACTGTTGTTAAGCTGTGATGCTTTTTATATCATGTGTGCCAGTGGGCCATTTCCCTCAGTATTTTTTTTTGACTACAACCGCTAAATGTCAAGAAAAGAGGTCTGTTTGTCAACTTTGTTTTGGATTGCCAGCTGAGAGCCACTCTAACCACTTTTACACATACTGATTTTGTTATATATAAACTAAAATGACTTGCCAATTCTAACTGCTGCATTCTTGCTTCTTGTGACATACCTTTTGGAGACCTATTGCTTTCAGAATGTGTTATTCACCCATCCTTGTGCAGTCATTCGGTATATGGCATGTGGATACATATGTTATCAATCTGTCAGGCTTCTTCTCAGAAAGGAAAGGTTTTCCACAGCAATTATACTGGAATCTCTAACAGTCCAGTCCAGTTGAGCAGAACGGGGTTAACTTGCTGCTGACACCAATCAGCTGCAAAATGACTCTTTATTTTCCACATTCAAATGCATCAAAATTTTGTCTAATTAGCTGTATTGCTCAATATTCCAACATCATATTGGCAGCCCCCCCTTTGTGTCACTGGTATGTGGTGAATACTGTGTATCCCCTGAAGGTAAACAGAGAGGAAAACGGCCTTGGTTTTAACTTGACCACCATGCATCTCCATGTTTATCCAAAAGGGTTTTGAAAGGCTTTTATAAAATCAAGGGTGGAAGAATTTCTCAGCCCGCAGGGGAGGACGTAATCCATCCAACTTGTGTTAAAATATCAACATCACTAAGAAGCTTTTAATGTGCCAACAGGAACCACCATTTGAACTTTTTACGCAGGTTTTGACACTAAAACGAAGGAAACATCAGCTTCATGTGAAGTAATAAATGAGAGTGAACAGAGAAAAGTCGATGTTCTGCACAGGGTGTGATGATGAAGGACACACACCCAGCACACTGAGAGAGGTGCAGCACTCTGTAATGCCTTGGCCTCCCTGTGACGGCCCCGTGCCAGCTCTGTTCTGCTCCGCTGCAGCCAAACAAGACCACAACATGGGCCTCTCTCTGCCTCAGCAGCAGGCCCTCTACTATTACAGCCATGCATGGCTGACCCCAGGCCTACCAGCTGTTCACAGGCACCGTAAATCTCAGTTTGGTGCTGTTTTTTTTTACAACTGACCTCAGACCAGCTGTGCTGTCACTGTCAATAAAAGAGTGCACTTTACAGGACACTGAGGGGAAACATGCATGGCACTATAATGATAACATCAATCAAAAGATTGCCCTAAATGATGGCCTTTTAGCTCACATAGCAAGTACCAGTCGTTCACTGCTGGAGGCTCTCGTTTGAGTCATTCTTTATTTCTTTTTCTTCCTTTTTAATTCCTTTCTTTTTCTTATTCACGTCAAGGTTACATGAAAACTACTCAAAAAAAGACATCTGTTCCTTGTTAGTCATGTTACAGATCTCCTTAAAATTGCTTTTTTTTTTTTTTTTTTAGGTAGACAAGTTTTTAATGTATGCATGTTCAATACTCTTTATGTGGACGTGCAGTTTAAATGGTGTGCATGATTACAGTGTAGCTTTTGCATTAAACACAGTGCTTTTGTAAGGACAGCCGATAAACACTTGAGATGACAGAAAGTGTCATTCAGGCTTTTCTCTGCTCGGTTGAAAAATGTGGT
This sequence comes from Hollardia meadi, assembly GCA_037974645.1. NCBI lineage: Eukaryota > Metazoa > Chordata > Actinopteri > Tetraodontiformes > Triacanthodidae > Hollardia > Hollardia meadi. Next base: position 3,482,047 of record JBBPCS010000375.1, read on the forward strand.
GGTGGAGAAAATGACGCTGTTAAGTTTGGGTCAGAATCACAAACCATGATGGCTGTTCTGCCCTTTGCTTTGAAACACAAACACACACACATACGTGATGACGCCAGCTCCTCTAGTCTGGTGTCTGCCAGAGTGTGAAATCACACACACACCCCTGAGCCCTTTTCAGTGTGTGCGTGTGTGTCATTACACCCGTAGCTGTGGTATTTTTGACAAAAGGAACTACGGCCTACGATGAGGCGACTGCACAAACCAGAAAAAGTCAAGTTATAATAGTGTTTCCTCTGCAGCTTCAATTTACTACATAAATTAGCAATATTTTAGGCAGAGTATTATCACCCAAATTAATGTATCATATAGTGTATTATTATTATTATTATTTTCATCCATTTTTGTGGCTGGTCCCTTTGAAATATGGACCAGAGGTATAAACAGAATAAAATTGAAGTACTAAAGTAAAGCACCTAAAATTTGTATTTAAGTACAGTTCTTAATAGTACCACTACAGTCCTGATCGACTGATTGTCTTCATTGTGTGCAGTTTTAATATTTTCTTGCGGAAAGCAAAGGGATCATTTCCAGGAGCAAACAAATACATCAAGAAATCTAAAAAAAAACGACTCAAAAGTTTGGGATTAACAGTCAAGACAAACCAAAGTTGTGTTCATAATGAGCTTTTTATTTAAAAGCACATGTATTAGAGCTAAGTACATTTAGCAGAAAAACAGCATTGCAACTATGTCTTTTGTACAAAAAAAAAAAACGAGACAATACAAAAATACTAATATTGAATTTTAATACAATTGTGGGTGTATTTGTTTTTGAATGCATATTACAAATGTAGCTATTACAATCTACAATAGTTTAGTTATAGATACAAAAATCTGTCAATCGATGCTTTTTAAGCAGCATTTTGTAAAGAACACAGGTCTGTAATCATAGTGGATATATCTAAACATGTTAAGAAACAATATCTTACAGAGTTAATTTTAGTGATCTATACATTATTTATATATTTATAAAAAGTGTGAAAACGGCTTTGTGAAATGATAGGACGGACTATACGATGAGAAAGATGTGCAACATGGCGAGTGTGTTGTTGGAGGAGGATATCTGAGTAGGCTGTAAATAAAAAGGGCTTCTGTATCTGTACAACTGTTAGTGATTATACAGGACAGGCTATAAACATACAAGGTTAAAGATGCTTCTTAGCAGAGAATAAAAATATTAGATCCACAGTTTTTAAAACGTTCACTGGCTCTCTCGCTCTCTGACACACAGTGACACACACACACACTCACACACACACACACATGCACACTTGGCACAGCTGAAAGTGTTTCATGACACACAGTTTATCAAGAGGGGGTTCTTTTTCACAGGGCACAGCGCTCATACATTATGTACACACACATTTGAACACATACAAGATCTTCAAGCACAAGCACAAGAGTGTACAGGACACACATGCACACACACACACACACACACACACGCACACACACACACACATTGAGAGATAAACATCCATTGCCAATGAGTTATTGGGTGGGTGAGAGCCCCTCCCTGCCAGCGGAAAGAGCCCAAATCATCCCAAAATAATGTGCCAGCTTAGCTGTAAATCATCACCCTCTTTCCACGGTGACATACCGCACCCTTTCACTCTGCCCACCCATCCCCTTCCTGTTTGAAAGGCCAAACATATGGCTCCAACACCAGGAAGTGACATGGCACAGCCACGCCTCTCATACAGGTGCTGGGAGATGTGCCTCCCTCCTTCCACAGAAAATATCCCCCCTTTACTACATCTAACCCTCAAGAAATGCAACATCCCGGGTTTGGGCCGCTCTGAAAGTCAACTAAAAAAAGCTTGGCGTGCTGATCTAGAGACAGAGGTATATGAGGTCAGAGGGCTTCGCTTGCTTCTGCTAAAGACACAGTTTATTGGCATACTGATGTCTTGGCAATCAGTCTTTTATAAAGGCCTTAAAAGATCAGTACTGATCCTTTCAGTGGCCTATATTGGTACAGGGCTATTGTTATTAAAGCCATGCATTGCTAACTTTATCCTGCCTGAGTGTGGAGTCACGTGAAACCACCACACCGGGCTCAGTCGGCTTCTAGGAGTTCATATTTCCATCTCAAGGATGTCAGCATCATCAAGTTTTCTTTCAGTTCGACATGTCAGGCAGCAAGTGGTGATAATGGACAATGAACTTAAAAACAGTGCTATAAGTTATATTTTTTTCTATACTGTTAATATTTCTATGCTGCTAGTTATTGCAGTAATATCCTTCCTGTAGCTAAGGAAGTTGTTGTCCTACGGCGTTCCAAGGCCACAGAGAGTTCAGAGAGGAAGCATCGCTCTCTCCCTAGACAGGGGGTTTGTCTTTTTTTGTCTCTTTTCTTCATGTGTTTTTCTTCATAAGTGTTTCCCCTTTCTGTGGTTACACTTCCATCACACCTCCTCACCCTCAGCTCTGTCTGTCAAGTCAATCAGTTTCTTGATTCATTTTGTCTTTTAGCTTCCAATTGTTTTTTTGTTTTTTTGTTTGTGCTCAAAACGATGGGCTCAAATGTTGATTAGTAGTTAACATAATAGTACATAATAAGTCTGGATAGTGAGAGTGGACTCTGCTGTGCAAATCTCAAATCTGACACCCTAGTCCACAAAGTGCCTTGCCAGGGCACTGCAAAAGGGAGAAGGATGCCGTTTGAGAAGCAGCTACAGTCTCTCGTCGCTACATTCTACTGTCCGATGGGAGGTGAGCAGCGCTGTGATTGGCTCCTCAGTCACAGGAAGACGTTGTGGCCTCTCTCACACCATGTTGTGGTGGTTGTTCCTCTCAATGATGTCGGATGAAGGGAGCAGCTCCTTCTTGATGGGGGAGGGCGGGGGCGTGGCTGGCTTCACCCTGGGCTTGAACAGGTCGGACACGTAGAACACCTAGTGGACACCCAGAAGGAGAGCCAGGTGAGGAAACAGGAGGAGAACAGCAGACGTGGGCAAACAACGACGAGTACAAAATTTACTAAATAAATAAAGAGGGGATCTGATCGCTTAAACCAAATATGGAGATGGTTATTTGGACATGTGTCTGTCTATCTTTGTAGTCCAGTTGAAATGCAAATGCACCGCAGTGGAGAACAGCAAACTTACTAGAAACTTACAGAGCATGTAAAACCATCTCAGTTGATTTTCCTCTGCCAGACAACTCCAACAAGTGTGTTACCAAAGCAAAGTGACCAAATTACCATTACGTCTCTTCTTTAGCTGTAAAAAGGCTCAAATGTGTTATTTTTTTTCTCACATTAGCAGCACTCCCACTTTCTTCACAAGAAATCTAATGCAATTGTGCAACTCTGATCAAAAATAATTTCTGATTCATTGAATACCAGGTGCCCCTCTTAACTGGATCTGGAAACAGTCTGGATAGAACACAGCAGGTGTGTGAACATGTGAATATGCACCCGTTCGTGTGTCGGCAGAGGAGCTGTGAGATGGCGAACTGTTACTGTGAATGTTGCATTACTTCATAAAGCCATGACGAGACACTCCCTCTGTCACACTAGCAACACTGAGTAATCTGGCTGAAGAAAGGGATCTTGGTATAGCTCACCCTAAAAGGAGAGATTTAGTGAACCCTGGCTAATCTATCAAATGATGTCGGGGTGAATTCCCATTTTACATCAACTGTGAGCTCAGTCTGGCAAATAAAGAAAAATAGAGAGAGAGAGAGAAAAAAGAAATCTCTTCCTAAGATCGTGATGACATCATATGTCAAACAGGAAAATTGGCAGGGGTGGACAGGAAGTGGGACTATGGAAACTACTGTCCACTGTAACAGTGGATTAGCGTTTCCACTTACGGGGGTCTGGGGCTTCAGCTGTAGACTAACACACACACACAAACACACGCAAATAACACACACATAACTGACAGGCGCAGCGGCTTTTCCTTCCGTGCTGCCAGTCGAGGCTGAGCAGAGGGTCTGTGCCAGGGAGGCAAGGAGGGAGGGGCCAAAGGGAAAAGCTGCCATTCAACACTAAACTCAGAGAAAGAGAGCCCACTGTACACCAGTTTCTCAGGGGAAAACAATATGATGACTCTCACTGGGGAAAATACACTGGGAAAACGCTCTCATATGGAAATTCCCTGGGGCGAAAACATATATTTAACGTCAGCTCAGTGTTCATCCTTTGTTGTTTTCCGTCTGTGGTCTTTTTATGTAACAAAGACTGCCTCGTTCTGAGTGGTGGGCTCAACACTAAGACATTCTCTTCTGTTACAGCTTGACATTTACTGACCATAAGATGCCCTTCACTGGTGACCTTTGACGGATGGATGACATCACATGTAGATAGATACCCCCATAACACACAGCTGCTCTCATAGTTTTAAATAGGCTCTTTGTCTGTACAGTCATTTGTGCAGTGTCTTTATATGGTGCATTACATATGATATAATAAGGGGAGTGCCGAGGGTTATAATGTGAAGTCACCCGAGCCGTCATGGGAAAACACCACAGGCTCGTTTTCTATCAGAATAATCATAGCAGGCCTCGTTGCCGCGTCACCCAACCTTCAACGCATCGTCCTCGAAGCTGCCATGGTGGAAAGCTTATCACGTCCCCACCACTTCCTGCTCATGATATACACACACACACACACACACACACACACACACACACACACACACACACACACACACACACACACACACACAC
>JBBPCS010000375.1:3487632-3514460 GCA_037974645.1 Hollardia meadi
ACACACACACACACACACACACACACACACACACACACACACACACACACACACACACACACACACACACGCTCTCTTTTTACACTCCCTCCATTTTCCTCTTGATCCAAATTCAATTTTACTTGGCTCCGTCTAGCAAAGTGTAATGATGAGGGTTATGAAAATCATCTGGCAACTGCTGTAACGATATGTCACAAATGTAGCGAAGAAGGTTGCAGCTTATGGATTCACAATAACACACAAACACACACACACACACGCACACAAACACACGCACACAAACACTTACACTCCTGAACTAGGGCCTGGCTCCAAGCAATGTGTTATTCATTAAAGGGAATCAGATTCTCCTCACTTCGCTGCCGTCTCCAGTTCTCTTTTTCAGACAAAGCAGGAGAGAGGAGAAAAAGTGGGAGCTATACGGAGGCAAACATTATTTGAAGCTTGGTCAGTTTGTGGGATCCCCAATGGTCCATTATAGAAAAGTGTTAGGTTGCATAATGATACATTAATTTGTGCTCTCATATCTCATATTTTCATACAACTTGCACATATGGGTTAGGGCCTTATGAAGTTGAATTCATGTGTGTTGCGTGACATGTGAGCACTCACTATGCAGTAGGCCACCAGGGCTCCCTGCACAAAGCCTGCCAGGACGTCAGTCGGGTGGTGCTTGTGGTCGGAGACACGTGACAGGCCGGTGTAAAAGGCCATCATCAACAGGGTGAACTGGAGCAGTGGGCGGAGGAGACGAGCACCGCGCCATGTAAACCTGGACTGGAGATAGAGCTGGGAAGAGAGAGAGAGAGAGAGAGAGAGAGAAAGCAGGAAGAAGAACATCGAGTTAATGTTATTGATTTTCCTTACACAGCAGAATTCCATATTCATAATGCTGTTTAAATGCTTGAACATACAGTACAAACCCTTTAACAAAGAATTTTCTGGAAGGTGTGTATGATGTAAAACATGTAATCCACATGTGTTATTGATGGCATAATGACTTGAACCCTCAAACACACTGTGTTGGACATTTCCACCAAAGTTATTCGCACTGACTTTTCATAACTTCACCTGCAATGTCTCGTCTGTATTATTACTGTCTGAGAGGTCTAGACTGAATCAAAGTCTTCCACAACACACACACTCGACTGCCTGAGACCAGGACATGACTGATTCATGGTTCAAAATCCCAGCTGTAAAAACAGCACGACCACGGAGAGCCACTGGAATACACGCATACATACACACATATGTATGCATACTCTGCCATCAATGTTTCAGCACTCTGTTAGGATGAACTCTTTACCCTCTATTAGAATAAATAGAAGACAGAGCGGATGCACCACCTGCTGAGCCCGCCGCCAAAAATGTTTTCTAGGTCATGATAAAGACTGAGAAGAGCCAAAACAGGAACAATTAAGTCCAAGGCCACTTTCAGTGCAAATACACGCACAGCCTCTCTCGTTTTATCCACCTACATGGACAATGGTGAGATCAGCCCGGGTTCCTCAAACATCCTGTGTTTCTGCACCACTCATACCCTCAACTTCCTGTCTCTCACACCCAGAGACAGAGGGCCTGGGAGGGCTGACCTCAGCCAAGGTGTGCCCTGCCCAAAACCTCCAGACTTGTGTCTTATAATCAGCTAGGCTAACAATACCTACAGATAGCCGCAGTGCCTCTCAGCAACCCTGTCTACTACGAGCCCTTGTAGAGGTGGACGTAAAGCATTGCACTTCCTTTACGACACTCTATCATTGTTCTCCTCCTTACGGAAGTAGAGGAAACGATCCCTCCCATCCCTTCCAGTTTTGTTCTCTCCTCCCTGACAGGGATGTTTAGACTTCAGGCTTCCTGAGCAGTGGTTCTCAGGTAATGGGCAATGAGTACGGTTAAGTACTTTTGCCATGAACGCAAGATCCACACAAAAAAAACCCTCTTCGCTCAACATCCTAAACCTCTCAATTTTTAGAGACTTAGAGAAAGAATGAGCACTTAGCCAAAACAAAGACTTAGGGTGACTTGCCAATCAGCTTGGCCCTATCTCACTGAAGGGCAGTGAGCAAACCCAAATAACCCATCCAATCACTACAGACATGCACACCCAGTGGCCTTCTTTAAATCATAATAAAACAGACCGCTTTTGTGACCAAGGCTGTCCTCACAGAAGTTTGCTATGCGTCTCAAATAGTCGGATCTAAGGAAAACAACAAGAAAACACAACAAGAAAAGCAGTCCCAGCAGATTCCCATGACAGGGGGAGACGAGAGCGACACCAAGTCTGGTGGTTTCTAAAGGAATCCAGATAATTCCAGTAAGATCTTCTTCCTCTGTCCTTCTTGCTCTGACCGAGTCAGTGTCAAATAAAAGAAAACACAACAAAGTGAGAAAGAATGAGAACGAGGACTCATTTTTTGTTATTGCCAGCCCCCTTCCCTTCCTCTCCTCCAGTTCACACCATGCTTTGAGACAAAAGCATAGCTGTGGTTAAGACCACATTTTTCACAAACATATTGTTCTTTTATTGAAGCAACAACATGCTATTTGCCTCGGCGATAGTAGGTCCTGTAGGAAGAAATAACCCACAGAAATTACCCAGTCCACTGACACTGGATAGTATGTGAGATGTGTGCACATTACAATAAACACAAGATAGCTGGGACACATGAATGCACATGCACACGCTTGTTCATCTTTGGCTGCCCTCTAGCTGTAGAGCGTGCCATGCGGTCCGTGCTGTGCCATTATCTGTGTGCCATCTCAGAGGTCTGCAGCGCTGTTAAGTCTCAGCTCAAACCACATCAGTCAGAGGCGCAGTGCTCAGGCACGCTCGGCAGGAAACAAAGTGCTTCAAAATCACACAGTGTCAATTAGCTGGGGACTGTGGGAGGGAGAGCGTTACAAGAGGTGACAGCCACACGGTGGAAACAACACTTTCACCCTGGTGAGCAAGAAGAGCGCAAAGAAAGGTGCCTTGATGTTGAGGGTAAGGATCCAAGAAAGAGAGGATCCATATTTGTCTGTGCTTATGCAAAATGGTTTGAGGACAAAAGAACCTGTTTTTATTACCAAAACTGTACTGAAGAGAGGGGATGTTCAGGTGTAATGCACCCAGTGCAGCAATGAATGGTAGATTCATGTATTACTCTACTATCTGACTGTCAGAAAATTAATCTCTAAGAATTTTGATGACTGATTTTTTTTAAATAGTTTGACATTTAGGGAAATACACTGAACTTAATTTCTAATAAAAATACTGATTATCTGTAGGCCCACATTTTTTGGCTACACAATTTAACTTACAGATTAATTATCCATACTCATGTTCTCTTGATTTGACTTCAGATTTTGGCTGTAACGTCTGCTCTTATGAAGGACACATGTAAAACTTTGTTTACGCTATGAAGAAGATGTCAAATGAGTGGGGCGTTCTGTGAGTGAAAACATGATGTTACATTACTGGGTTTCAGTTGGCAAAAACAAAAAAATGCTGCAGATGCCTTTTTCCTTGTGAAATGCTTCCACTGTGGGATTTGTTTCAGATGTGTTTTGTATTCCCAAACACTGAGTACAAACTGTTCTTCCTCTCCTCCACCGATCCCCCTCTCCTTTTCTCCTTCTCCGTTTCACTGTTTGCATCAGCCTCCTCTGGCTATGGTCCTGAGCTCACCACAGCTGGAACACTGGCCTCGGACTAGTGTGTCACTCTGTGGTCTGGATGCATCCATTCCCTCTCTGCCTGTTCCCTGTTTTTAATTCACTCTCATCGCTTTTCCTCAGTCTGACCAGAGTTCAGCTGTAGGTTCACCCAGAGGCTGGGAAATACCCGCAACAAGGTCTCACTGCATGACATTATACTACAAAACAACATAACTCCAAATGTTAGCCCATCGTGAGAACCAAGACCACTTTGTAACCAAGTTCGAGCCAGCCAGACCCAAAACATGACACTCATCTCTCTCTCTCCCTTCAGAGGAAGAGGGGGAGGAGATGATTGGGGAGCTAAGAGCTGGCAAGGGTGTGTGTGTGTGTGTGTGTGTGTGTGTGTGTGTGTGTGTAATTAGACTGTTTGAAGCATGAAATGCCTCTAGGGGTGCTAAGCACCACCGACAGCCACAACAGGTGGAGGGGGTGGGAGCAACTGATGAAAAAAAAAAAGGGAGGACAGGAAGTACACACACAGCTGCTCTGAAGAAAACAGGTGGAGTGCATCCATCTATATCTCCGAGGAGTAAGACGGAGAATGAAACTCTTCATAAACCGAGAGAGGAGATCAAGCTGAGGAGCAGCAGGAGGAGACGTAGATGAGAACAGTGTTTTGTTTTGTCTTCAGGCAGTGAATCCCTGAATCACGGCCCAACCTTCTTTCCACGACTCCCCCTACAATCTGTAAACCATTGTTTGTGTGGCTCTCCGCATGTGTGTACTTGCATGGATGTGAGTGTGCTGTGATGCGTATGTAAAAGAGTGTAATTGTTACTTACAGCCAGGTAGAGCATGGTAAACATTGAAAAAGAGGCGTGTCCTGAGAAGAAGGATTTCCTGTGGAGGGAAAGAGTATTATCAGTTAGTTTATTGAATATAGTAAGTAATAAGATTTTCAGAATATCTTTTTAAAATAGTACACACACTTTTGGCTTATATTGTGTATGTATTGGTGTTTACACAAACCTGGCCTCCTGTACATCGCTCTCTTCACCAGTGCAGGTATAGTTAGTGATGTATCCCAGTGAACAGTCGATGGTGGAGAAATCTGGTTTACACACATCTAAGAAGTGAGGTCTCATACGACCCACGGACACCTTGGCAATGTCTGTGAATGACTGGCTGACGGCACATCCAAAGAGAAACACACCCATCTGCAAGACCACACATATTGATTATTGGACATAATAGCTATCGATGTAGCTGTTGATAATAGATTGTTAGCTAAACCCTGTTCCCCTTTCTTACTGTCACAGGTCAAGCTAGTTAGGGCTGCAAATAAATGCTATGATTGGGCAATTGCTGTTCAGGGGAGGAGTTTAACTAAGAGTCAATTACATAGTATGCAATAATAAAAGCTTATGGAGAGTTAACCTGTTTGTAGAGGGCTGCGACATAAGGATTCCCGACGAAAGACTTGGTTCCCTCATGTAGTTGGTGAATCCTGAAGCATTCGGCAATCACAATCTAAAAGAAAGGACTGATTTGAGAAAAACCGATGGCACTGATAACAAACGCAAGACAAGTTGTACAGTAGCTATGTGAGTCCTAAAGCCATACAGGAGGTTTTTGATACAGATAACTATGCAGTAAAAAAATGTTTGAGTTTGAGTGTGTATCATGCTGAAGTTCTAACTTAATTCCAGACTGAAGTCACAGACTGAGTAGAAAGGATGTGTGAAGGACAGAAACAAGAGAGACAGAATGAGTGAGATGCATGCACACGCGCGCACACACACACACACACACACATAGAATGAGCATGGCCTGCCTTTCCCTCAGGCAGTTTTGAGTTGAAGTGAGGTGAGATTATTAATTAGTGGTACTCTGCTCAATGATATGATGGCGCCTTTTATGTGAGATATTGAAGATAATAAGACAGTGAAGGCAAGGAAAAAAGGAAAACATGCAAACGTAAACAAATGGTCTAGACTGGGCCAATATCTCACGCAGGCTGACCTGACTGAGGAGGATTTATATTAGGGCAATCGTCTGTTATACGGCTTAAGTCGAGTAGGTTTACCCTGAATCCTGTGTCATTCCAGCCAGGCTTTATTTTTTTTTAAAGTAGTGTTGGGGCCCATGGAAAGACCTCATCCAAACTGAGGGGCTTAAGCCAAGGCAACCCTTGAGGCACGGTGATGTCAATCATATCTGAACCACCTGGGGTATCTGACTGACAGAGCGGCTGCTCTCCACCACAAACCACATCTGCCCTTCCTTCCTCTTTCCATACAAAGCTTCACTCTTTGAACCTCCTTCCCACCCAATCTCCCAGGAAAATATTTACCTGCCTATCTCTGAGCCAGCACACAGCACTGTGAATGTGAATAGCATTAAGACTCTAAATGTGTGAACATCTGCAGGCTCAGCGTTTCCCAGACATCCTATCAAGTAGGCGCAGATACATAATGTTTGTGTATTTACATGTATTCTGTTTGCATTGTTAGGCTTGGTAAACGCATATATCCTGCCTATTGGGTGATCAGTTGGCAGGCTCACAGCCCAAAGAAACAATCATGGTGGTGTATTAGTGTGTTGTGTGTGTGTGTTTGTTTTTTTTGTTGTTGTTGTTCTGATCTTAGCTTAAGATTAGGACCACAGGAGGCTGATACAGGCCAGAGAAGTTTATTTGGTTTGTCAGCATTTGCATTCAAACCTCTCTCCTCCCCTTTTTGTTTCTCCCTGTCTTGGTGTATTCCTGTGTCTGGTGGTCTAAGTGCAGACAGGCCCTTTCTGACCAGAGTAGAGGCCTCAATATAGGTGCCTGATGGGTTTATTTGGATCATCAATGTGTATGCTTATAGAACTCTATCTTGCTATTGCTAATTCTGTTTCTCACAGTGGACACACAGCCTGTCAGACATAGATATGTCTGACCGGCGGGACTGTTGGGATTTCCCTTGCAGCGAAGATAAACAAGAGGCCCAAGTGCAATCTGCTACCAGTACATCTCTATGTGTGTATATGCTTGCACATACGTGCGTATGTGCTCACTGAGAGCACGAGTGAGCGTGCATGTGTGTGCGTTAAAGGAATGGTGCCGGCACGGCAGTAGACGCCACTAATGGAACACAGCTGTGTGAGACACGCCAGCTTTGCCCACACGTGAACATGTGAGGGAACTAACGAACACAAGTACAGTCTCCTGGTTCCAATAAGCAGAAGAGCTGAGCTGGTACAGTGTGCGTCTGTGTGTGCGCCCACCAAGCTGATGGCAAGAAGACGCGGGCGAAGCGACGTCTCAGTCTGGGAACTTATGAGGAGGCTGTGCCACAAAGAGTCTGGGGGCTGTAAAGACCATCTAGCCTAACCACGTGGCACTAATTGACACACACATACCCCAACACATGTAATTATAACATGGTTCCACTAACCCTGAAAACCCCTTCTAATCTGCTGGCACTACACTACAGCCGTTCCCTCTCCGGAGCAGGAGTCAAGTCATGGGAATGAAAGCTTCGTGCTGTTGCTCACCAGTTAGATGCCTCAGGTGAGGCACTGGGAGAGGGCACTGACACATTCACCCAAAGTAATGTGCGGGGCGCAGAGGGCATGGAGTCAGGGTGCAGGGATACGAGTGGGAGGCATGAGAATGGACCAAGATCTTGTAAAATCTCTTTGGTCTTTGGCATGCATGCGTCAGCACGCATACATAAACACACACTTCCTAATGTTGCTTGGGGGGCCCTCTCGCTACCACTGACTCACTTAGCGAAGTAATAAAAACAGGCCATTACAAATGGCTTGGATGACTCTACGCTGATATGAAAGAAAAAAGTATGATGAAGAAAACATTGTAGGATGAAAGGGCTGGACATAAAGAGCACATTTATAGCAGAAGACTGGAGTATTTTAGAAAGTACTGCATGATAAGAAATCACTCAAACGTTTTGATTAAGGGGCTATGTTAGTGAGACTGATCTATCGGACTAAGATATCGTAAAGTTAAAAAGAAGTGACTTTAATTTGGAGTAAAAGCAGAAAACAAAGGGAGGTGTGAAGGTCGACTTACAGAGAAGATGGCAATAAGAATGCCAACACCACAAAGCACGGCATCACTAATGGTGTCTCCCTCTTTTCGGGGGTAGCGGATGGACTCGTCCGAACAGTAAAACCCGCGCTGGTACGGCTTTATGGTGCTAGTCTCAATGATCAGGAAAGGCAGGCTAGCTACAAGAGACACAAGAGGGGAGCAAAGAGAGAGGAAGACAGGAAGAGAGAGAGAGAAGAAAGAAAGCATAAAAGCACCCGGTCAGTGACACAGACATAAACAGAAGAGAACGGGGGGAACACAAGGAGCACGCTGGCACCAGGGGATCATGCGAAATGGCAGAAGTGGCTGGGGCTTATGGATGTCATGTATGGTCAGCTTAGAGAAAAGGAGCGACAGATTTCCAAAATGAGATGTAACCGACACCATAAATTACAAACTATTACTTAAGAGCAAGATTAAATCAAGTTACATCAACTTTTGTGGACTTGTAGCGTTGTCACTCCTTCAAAGCCACCATCATGAACCACCAGCCCTCGCTGTTTTTGCCCTCAGTGTTCCCCGACACGAGTGCTCCTTGCTTGGGGGCAAGACTTACGGACACCATGGGCAGTGTCAACCCAACAGCAGTGAGCACTGAGGAGCGGACAGTGCTGTTCTTGTAGGGGTAGCTCAAGCTGGAGTCACCGCAGTAGAGACCCCTCTGGTACGGACGAACAGAGGTATGGTGCAGAACCAGGCTGGGCAGCATAGCTACACACACACACACACACATGAATGGATGTATGAACCCACGCGCACACATATGCCTGATCCCCAGACACACCAAATACAGGGAATCACATAGCACCATATTGCTACTTACCTGTAAGCTGAAGATAAAAAAAACAACAACATTAACATCATCATTGAAGGCAAGAGGGATATTTACTCAGCAAACCCTCTCCTGCTGCTCCTGTTGATGGTGTGACACTGAGCTATTGTGAAATGAGGTTTATTCTATTAGCATTAGGAGACCCCCCCCCCTCCTGACAGAGTAAATACACACTGACGCTCAGAGATAGGGGTCCATTATTGGAGACAAAGGAAACCCACCAATTGTGAGAACTTTAATGTTATGGATTGCAGAGGAATAGGATGCCATTTCAGGTAGAGTGCAGAATAGACAGACACTATTTGTTAAAGGAATAGTTCGACATTTTGGGAAATGTTTACTACCATTATTATTAATTTACTTTCTTGCTGAGAGTCAGATGAGAAGATTGAATACTCGGGTTAGCTTAACTTATCATAGAGGCTAACAACAGAGAAAAACAAAAATCCATCTTTTTTGGTGCATGTAGGCAGATTTTGTTATCTCTCATGGACACAGGTGCCTATGTCCCCCTGATCTTAGTTTTTATGCTTACCCAAGCTAACTGAGTGCAAGCTAACGTGAGTGTGTCATCAATCCTCTCATCTAATTCTCGGCAGGGAAGCACATAAAAATGTTAGGCTTTTGCTTCATGAGGATCTAGAGGAGCTAGGCTACCTCAACAACAAATGGACACACAGTTAAAAGCAGCGCTAGAAGTTCGGTTGGTCAAATGAATTCTGCTGTTTGCTTCTTTAACAACACGCACATGCAAGCACTCACGCACACCCATGTTCTATTCTGATGAAGGGAAAAGAAAAAGATATCTCAAAATCAAAGCACTACAAATACAGGCGTGCAAACTCGGGGAGGGACTTTAAAGTGGTCCACTAGGGGGTTTTAAAAGTGTGAATACCAAGAAAAGCAAAACTAAGGCCACCCAACTCTGGAACATTTTTCGCATGACAGAATTTTTGGCGTGTAAACATATGACTGTATGTAGCTCATAAATAGAGGGGGCTCAAGACACGAAGGCGTCCTGAAGACCCACACACAGACACACCAACATATACATTCAGCCCCAGACTGTACAGAAAATATTCCAGCATGCGGTTCATGTGGTTAGCTCACATCACAGGGATTTTTGACATTTGGGTCAAAGTCAGAAATCTACTCATGAATAGTCCTAGAACTGCGTCTGTTGTCTCACCAGCGATGGGAGAGGCAGATCGTGTTACTGGTCTGTCGTGAAAAACACAGCACTCACCAGCACTTAAAAGACCTCAACACATACTTTCTTATGCATTTTTGTGGACACACTCAAGGCTCTCACGGGCTCTTTAACATCCATACTGCGACATCTGCTCCCACTTGAAAGAAGAAAGAGTTGTCTCAGGTGTAAGTGAGTCCATGTTCGCATTAATATGGCCAAATAGGAAAAATTATCTATTTTGTCCTTCTTATTCCATTCATATATGTGGTAGTGGTGGGGTTGTTTTTTTTTTTTACCTCAGAACATTGTGATTTTGAGAGCTGACTGGAGTAAATGAAGCTTTTTAAAAACATTTTTTGGAAACTTTTGAGGTCAAGAATGAACTCCGAAAAACTCAACCTTCAACTCAACCTGAACAAGAAGTCGTTAAACCAAAGTGCTCAGAAAAAAATGCAACGTGAACATCTACATTTCCATCACAAGCACAAGCAGCTGATGTAGGTCATGTGATATTATCTAAAGCTCCAGAACGGCTGCTAAATGGACCTAGAGGTGAGAATGTTCAGTCAATTGCTGCGTTCGAGTTCAAGAATGAACTTAGTTAAGCAAGTCTTGAGAATTTCCTTGTCTCTCCTCTGAACACAACAAAACAATACTTCAAAAACAGCTGGAAGACACTAAAATGATGTTAAAGAGTTTGAAGCACTTTTTGATTGTTTTGTCGTTCCGCAGACAGTCCCTCCAGTGGTTGGGCAGGGCAGCAGATGGGACACCTGCATAAACAGGGTGCAGTGCCAGGGCATGCTGCTGGTGAGCCCACACAGGGCTGAGCCAGACTTTGGTGGTGTCTGAGAACCACGGTGTCCACACAACAGGCAGGGTGAGCTTTGGGTGAGCCCGTTCACACAGTGCTACGGGGCAAGGCAGGGCAGGACAGTCAACAAAGCTAAAGAGTAGATTCCGGTGCAGATACTGTATGGGTTTCTTTACATGCAAGTCTTTTAGCTTAATGCCACAGTGAACTTTAATACCTTAAACACGGTGAGAACCTCTGTGTGTTAAGTCCATGCACAAAATGAGTGCTGTTGGGTAAGCACTCAGCTCAGAAATGGGATCATGCTGTCTCTAATGCCAATCTCTGCTCTGTTATTCCATTTTCTCCTCCTTCTCTTTGCCTCTCTCTCTGTCCCTCCACTCTGGCCTACTTGTGGGGGGGATTCAAATGCTAATGAGGAGATGTGAAAGGAGAGGAGGTCATGGGCTTAACAGACATGGGAAACATGCACACACACAAACACACACATGCAAACCAGTGATTAGAGGCTAAACTGAGATCGGAGAACAGCATGGGAAAGTTGACCAGCTCCTCAGACAGACAGGAAAAGCAAAGTGAGAGCGAGCAATTGAGCACCTCAACACTATCTATTGAGGATTTATGAAAGCCTCTCTGTCCGCAGCCTTGAGATGCCAAGCTGTTTTGTGCTGCCCCCCTCACCCCCCACCCCCCCATGCCATCCCCCTGAAAACAACCTAGCATGTGGGCATTCTCCTCATACCGCAGTCAGTTCAGGAACCTCTCAGCACAAGCTAAAACACTAACACTAACCCCACAGCCCATCTGAGCCCCATCTGCAAACAGCGGTGTGAAGAAATACGACCTCTTTAATTGCAATGGGATAAAGAGCGAGTGACCTTCACAGGGCCTGTTGACCCAGAGAGAGAGGAGGAGAGAGAGGGGGGAGTGTCAGAGGAGGGAGAGATAAAAACAGAAAGTGGTTAATAGAAAGAAGTGGGCTGGGCTGTTGGCAATAGCCTGTGGTGCGTCAGTGAATTAAAAAACAACTATTTTACAAGCTCTGTCATGAGGTCAGTAACATTCAGTAATGCCCGTGATTCTCAAATCCTCACTAAAGAAGGGGAAGCACCTGGACTGCTTGCCAACAATCCCACTTTACTTCCACTACACAGGAAGCTAGATGGCAAAATGTTTTGCTATTTTAATTTCAGCACGTTTTCACCCTGTTTATGTTTTATTCTTTGCGGGAGAGGTTAAATGTTCTGTGCTTTTAGAGCCAATGAGCCTTATGAGCTATCGAGCCACTGAGACGCTTTTCAACGTTACAAACATGCGCCTGAGAATAATCGGGGCCGAAAAATTCCTCAATGGAGAATGCCGCTGGAGAAAGAACACATATCCTAAGTGGGTGGTTTGGCAAGTTTGGGGAACAGTTCTATTTGTCTTATCAGATCCTGTCATGCATTTCTCTCTTTCAGTCTATGACTCGAACCACTGCAAGCCACTAAAGACTAATTACCAGAGGTATGATAGAGAGAGAGAGAGAGAGAGAGAGAGAGAGAGAGAGGTATTTATTTGGCTGGTTGAATCAGTGTTTATATGCAGAGGTCATGGCATGGCCTTTGTGTGTGTGTGTGCATGTGTGTGTGTGTGTGAGTGGGATGTACTCATTTTCCCTCCATAATTCCTCTCACATTTTCACGCTCTACTGCGTGCTAGAAATCACAGCACAAAAGTATACTCATATATGTAGCTTGCTATGGGTGCGAGTGTGTGTGTATACGCACGCATTTGTTTGTGTGAGAGAGAGATTATCCAGCCAGCGCTCATTTGATTGGCTTTGGAGTTAAATTTGGTATAGCGAGTTAGTGCTTAGATTAGCAGTACTAACGCGACTAAATCTGATTTCTACATTTCCTTCAGTTCCTCTGTCCTGCAGGTTTAGGATCAGCGAGGCTCTATTATTTTCTCTCATCTTAAGACCCAGTGTACTTGCCAGAACAGGACACAATAACTATTCTAAAAGGCAGCTAAAGCTCTGCGTCGCTCAAAAGGTTAATTCCTCCTGACATGGCACTAATTTCCCTGTAGAGCAACACCTGCGTGTCTGCTGAGACTATAGTGGCATGCTTCTGGTTCTCCCCGCTCTCATGACTCTCTCATCCCTCTGGGTCTCTATTGACATTTTAATGGGCTTTCATGGCTTTCTGGAGCAGAATTAAGAATGATATCGTGATTTTAGCAAGCAAGCTGGAGTGTCAGCAGCGTGTGTGAGAGAGGTGAATGGGAGGCGGAGCAGGGCAAAGGAAGAGGTATTGTGGTCTGCTCTAATGGAGGATTTCCTCCTCCTGTCTCTCAAAAATGCCATGTGACCCGTCCTGACAAGGAGTGGGACCCAGAATTGAGGGGAAGGTTAGAGAGGGCGGAGGCTGAGGGGGGGCTCGACTCCATAGACTGGCCAGTCAATCAATCACACTTTGTCTTCTCTTCTGTGATGTTTCTCACTGCTCTGCAACAGATCAGATAGATGTGTGGGAATTATCAAACCTCATAGCCTTTTGGTACCGACTGAAACTTTTATTCATGCGTCGGTGAATCAAAAACCAGCTTTGAATTTCTGGTTAGATCAAAATCCTATTTGTTTTATAAGATAGCTGCTGATTTCAGTTGAAGTCTGACCGATTGTTTAACTATTTAGACAAAACTGCTAGAAAACCTTTAATATGTAAAAACTTTTGGTTTTTTCAGAAAAAAAATGAATGTGTTGTGTGTTTACATTTGTGATCAGTGCTGAAACAACTGGTTAATAAATTAGTTGATCAACAAAATATATCATGATTGATGAATAATCTTATTTATATTTAGCAAAAATGCCAAGCATTTTCTGTTTCCGTGTTGTCAACTTTGCCTTTTCTCGGTTGTACATTGTTGTACACTGAACGTCTCTTGGTTTTGGGCTGATTTGATTTGTGTATGTGTTTCTGTGTGTTGTTATGGCAGACAAACAAGGCTAATGAGTACAGATCCATTACCTTCGCTTGTCAATTTCAGGCCAATCCCAGTCTCTTGAGGAAACTTTTGACATACTTCAGTTCAAGCTGCACACACACCCTGCAACATAACCTATGTTGCTACACAGAACACTCTAAAATGGCCTACATTGCTAAAAAAAGAAACATGTATAGATATTATGCTGAGGTTATGTGATATGTGTGTGACTCTGTGTCTGTGTGGAAATGGGCAGACAGTGTCTTAGTTCAATTACTTGCATTGGCAGAGTCCTCTAGTCAATTAATTTGGATAAATGCACTTTTCCACTAAGAGAAGTCAAATAAAACACTGCTGCAACCTCTGGGGGTATTTTTTTTTAAAAATACAGCCTGCCAAGCAGACTTGTCACATTTAACTTTATCTTAGGTCACTACAGCCAGGCACATGAGAATGTGTGGCCTTCCAGACATTTGGGAACAGAGTGCATAGGTTAACTGAAGCTCATAACAGACCCTGGAAGTAGCTTCAGGGCCATGGGTCAAAGGTGAGGGATGTGACATACCTCTAGGATTATACTGTAGCATAAAGGAGCAGGGCACGCATGTCACTGAAACACTGCCCATTATATCTGTGGGAGTGTGTGCCTGTGTGTGGCTATGTGGGTGTTAAAGTGGATTACTGTGGTTGCACTGGCAACTTCAGCAAAGCCTTTCTCAAACATTTCTAAGTTGTCGACCACAAAGGGCTTTAAAAATGCTCTCGCAGTCCAAATAAACACACTCCACTGCATAAAAACCACCCGGCTTTTTTAAGCCATACGCATAATCACTGTTTAGGAAACATACATTCATAGATACATGCATGAACATGCACACATGTACACTGATGCAGATGTTTGGCTCCAGATATCAGTTCTTTGTTCCCACAAGCTGCTGATGCGTCTCACACATATACAAAGCCTACAAATACACAAAGGCGTGCACACACCCGCACATACACCCGCGCGTGCGCACACACACACACGCACGCACGCACGCACGCACGCACGCACGCACACACACACAGGAGCGGCTGAGGTCAGCAGAGTGGTGTGCAGAGTGAATCCCTGTCCTTTTTCCCCACGCTGTGTGAATGCTGCAGTGACCGGGGGGCCGCTGGCTGAAGCATGTGCTTACTCAGAGAGATTTTATTCACAGGAATAAATGCCTTTTACACACAGGCATCTGTTGGGACACTCTCTAGGGGACTTTTACCAGCAGGCACCTGCGAGGGCAGCCTCTGAATGCCGCTGCTGGCACTGTGTTGCTGTTGGCTCGTAGGCACACTTGAGGAGAAGCTGGACTCAACACTGTTTTGTGGGAAATCAACTTTGGTCCACATTAGCAAGTACAGGAGGCAAGCGGATATTTATCATGTGTTTGAAAAAGATCAGTTACAACTCATCAAGACATTCCTAATGCTTGGTTGCACAGTCAGTTGAAAGAGGAGGACGAATGCACAGCTGCTCCAATGAGGGGAAACTTGAGCAGTGCCCAGGGGCCAGATCAGGCTACTTGGCTGGTTGGTTGGCTGGCTGGATGGGCGTTTCTCTGTTGTTGCAATAATGGCATTATTACCCCATGGGACAAAAGCCTGGCTGCGGAGAAGAGGGCTTTGAAACCTGACGCCACTGTCTGGATAATGCTCCCCTTAACTTTCTTGCACTCCTTCCCCTGAGCTGCTCCCTAAATATCTCGTTCACCTCTGCACACCTCATGTGCCGTCATTATTTGAAGACAATAGGAGTTAAACCGGAGCCACGGTGTGAATGTTCTGCATGTTGTTTTATGGTTTTGCACAGAGCCTCTTCTCTGTATGTAAAAAGGATAGGGCTCAGTGGCTGCAGCACAGATAAGGCCTACACCAGTAAAGAGGCTGATCTGATTACTGCAACAGCGCTGGCCACAGCTGAGCAGATAAGCGCTACAACCCACAGTCCAGTCAACAATACTGCGAGAAGCAGCAACGGCCATAAACCACTGACGGATAATAAACTGGCCTTCAGTGCTCAAAGAGGAGGGTCTCTCACTCTCTCGTCTCAACCTCATTCACTTTTTCCCTCCCTAAATTTCATCCTCCGTCTGTCTGCCACTAGCCGATTGGTCCTCGTTAACGAAACAAAGAGTAATGAGATGCATCAAAACGGGTATTGTTCTCAGTGAAACACAGTGAATTCTCCCTGACCCCCAGCCCCCTATCTCTGGATGTGCACAGCAGGCGCACACACACAAATACAGAGGATTGTAGTAGGGTGTGTAGTAAGGGAAAGTGACAGACAGAGGGGCCTGTGTAACAGCAGGGGGGAGGCCCAGGCGAGGACAATGTGGTGTAACACAGAGATGTAATGAGGCCTTCAGCTCTCAGCCTGCTGGCCATGATGAAGCACTGCTGTATAAGATCTGTTGCCGTGTTAGTGCGAGTAGCATTGTTTGTTTTTAAGCTATGGATCCCACGTTAAAAAAGTCGACTTGCATGTAATATGACGTTGCAGGGTGACACAGCGCTAATCCATGGGATCCGACAAAGAAAACTGCATGAGAGTGAGAAAACCTTCAAACCTTCATGGGTTAAAAGGACAATCAGGTGTTTAAGAATGAGCTCATTGCCCACACACAGGATTTCACAAAATATTCATTTACGACAGCCGCTGAGAGTTTAGACACAAGCTTAAACACACAAGAATGACTGCTAACAACAGTTTATGGTAGGGTCCAGCCCAGTAATCTTGATTTATCTAAATAAGCAGTTTGAGGGTGTAATTATAGATAAGAAAGTGGAGAGAGAGAGAGAGAGCAGAGGCAGAAGCTTTACTACACTATTGTTGTCGAACTGTAAACTACACGCTGCTCTTCATCTATTGTCGAAGTTTAGTCTTTTATTGTGCAACTGAATTGTTTTGCGAGGATGGAGGCATTGGGAAATGAGTTACAAGCGACGAATGTGTCTGGTTTGTACACCAGCATAAAGAGACACAGTCACATCAGTCAACTTGATGCCTTGGGTTTGCCCATGGGGACCACATGGGACACACACAAACACACACATACACACAAGTCGAGCCACAGACGCCTTGCACATGCTACCCACACAAACACGTTGCAGACATAAGCGTACACATACACAGACTGCTTTACCCTCCAGGCCATAGAGTCCGTCTAATGACAGCTCTCCCTCTCCCTCATAAACCTCACGGGACACACATACACACACTTACACCCACACACCTCTAATCGCAGCCCTTCGCAGACACAAACCCCACGGGGGTTTGTCATTTAACTCATGCACCAGCAGAAAGCAGCCACATGTGACAGTGACAGGCTGAAAAATGTGCACACACGGAAATATACGTCTATGCAAAAATGCACACTTAAAATACATTCTTCAAGGACGAGTAGCCCTCCGGCCACAAACGTTGTCATGATTAGCTGCAGATCTTTATCTTATTAAGTCATACAATGATGGTCATTTGCCAGAGGAAACTCCTTACCTTCTAAAGAGCCCTAACCTCGCCTTGTCCTGCAGCCACAACATAAACATACACCACACCCCCCAACAAGCCACAGATAACACACAGGCATACATACGTACAGTGATGTAATCACATCGTGAATACCATATCCAACTATTGTCAGAACTGAATCTTGACACTGACGTTATACATTTCTCTGTGCGTGTCCATTAAATGTCTGCAAGGAGCTCCCGGCTGCGTGTGAGTGCAGGAAATGTCATACAGAGAGCAGTCCTTGTCCTATAGGAGTCTATTTTCTGCCTGACCTTCGACCTTATCTGACAAACAGAAGAACAGACTGACAAGGAGCGTCAGCAGCGAGACTGAAACACATAGAAAATGTAAACAATGTCAGCATGGTTCTTCTAGAGGCAAGCAACTTAATGGCTGCTCCAAGAACGTGATTTATTTTGTCGACTGTTACAAAACCCCTTTTAGCGATGTTTGACATGGCAGACTTAATGGAGAAATGAGTATACTGGAATGTTAATGGGCATCTATGTCTGGCCAGGTAGTCTATAGCATGTCTCTCTTACACTGAACACCCACACTAATGCAGAACTACTGACAATATTTGCCCCTAGATTAAGGTCAGCAGCTTTGGACTGGGGCCTGTGTTTGGGTTTGTGTGTGAGGGCCTCCCACTTGCCTTTTGATTATAGTTTTCTATGGAACACTTGGCAAAAACTATATGCTGTTGTCTAAAAGATGAGTTTCTGGGAGGTACTTTTGAAACACTTTATGGATTTAAATGTGATTTCTATGACACATCAGACTAAATATTGCATGTATTCACCATTTATTAGTTTCAGTGTCAGTTTTATGTTGTGTTGGCAAATTTCACCAATGTCACACAGACTAAAACTAAAGCCACTGCTTGTAAATTTTTTTAATTTTATTTTAGTTAGCTTTGATCGTACTAAATATTGTCTCTGTCTAGTTTTTATTTTTATTTCAGTGAACTAAGATGTTTCTTCACAACAATAACTTTGGTACTTCCAACTACACACTAAACCAAACAGCCAGATCTTATATGTTTAATTTCGCTACCAGTGCCATTTCTCTCCGTTACTGCAAAGCCAGTTAAGGCGAGGGGAGACAAGCTCAAGTGGAGAGGGAGCAGTGAGGGAAGGAAGGGGGGACAGATTGGAAATGGGCTGTGGGGCAAAAAAAAAAAATTTGACAGGATTTCATTTCACAACCACACCTACCTCCGACCGACACTACCTTTCCGTTTCCCACCCTTTCCTGAGCACCACTACACACACACACACACACACACACATCATGCCCCCTAGTTCACTCACTCCCAAAATTGCACCAGATGTCACATCAAGAGTCTTTGGCCACAGCCCTGCAGCCAGATGAAGAATCTGAGCAATTCTGGAAAATATTTGTAGAGCGGCTCAGGATTGAAGTGGCTGAGGCCAGGAGAGGTAGAGGTTAAACCTCTCCAGGTTTAATGAGGGTCCGTGTGAATGACTGCTGTAATGCTATAGCAGCTAATGGGGAGGCGGGAGTCGGACACAGCCATATAGGGTTAATGCTTCAGGGCCAGTTATGAAGCCGATTCCCCGAGGCCAAAAGGTTACACTCCTCTCCGCTGCTAATAACAATCTCCACGTCAGTCGCTCGTGGAAAATCACGTCACCAAACACCCGACTCTATCCTGGATCAGGACAGATAGCGAGAAATTTGAGATGCTGATGGAAAAAAAGGCCTTTAGAGATATTAGGTAATCTGGTACTTAAATACATATGAGTGGTTGGTCACTCAAACATCCAGAGAGACCTTGTAGAGCTTTTAAATCATCCTACAGGATTGAAAGTCAGCAGAACCGGCCCTGGACAATTCATGTTTATATTTTGCAAAAAAGGCCCCTGCAGCTCAAACTCTAAATGCCTTCCAAAACCAGAAAGACATTTATTGATGTGCCCAAGAAAACACACAATGCATAATATCCTTTGCATTGTGTAAAACTTAATCTGGGTTTAGGTGAGGCTATTTTTAGAGGTATAGTTTCCTGGAGGCTGGTTGCCAAAGCATTTTCACAATAAACATCCACTTTAGACTAGATGACAGTGGGCTATCGGACAGTATACAGCCATGTTCCTGAGTGCATGTGAGACAGAGGCAACGAGAAGAATGAAATCCTGCAGTCTGCGGTGGAGCTAGTGTATTTATAGTGAGTGTATGGTGTTTGTGTGTGTTCTCCATATAGCGTCGCTAAATCAGCTCTGCTGCACAGTGAGAGCGGAACCCGAGCCAAAGTGAAATCAGCGGATGATTCTTGCGCTCGGCAGCCAAAATCGTAGGCCGTAACTCAGGAGTTGAGCGCTTGGTAAGAGTGTCTGTGAGTTGTTTTTTTCAACACTGATCCTGCTGCGTTCATGCATCATTATCCTCGAGTAGAAGAGGCAACATAAAGAGGGATCCCTATTTTTAATTTGTACACGTGCTGGTGTGTGTGATTATAGGTGGCCTCAGATGTCCTTTATGCAAACTGAGCAATTAGCTGTGCCTGAGGGTGTGAGACTGTCTGGCAGACTGACAGCCTATAGAAAGTGTCACTGCACTGACTGTTTGTGTGTGTGTGTGTGTGTGTGTGTGTGTGTGTGTGTGTGTGTGTGTAGCACCAGCTGACCAAACAATTAGCAACTAATTAAAAGTAACAATATAAAATGCATTATACAAGCTGTACAGTGTGTACACTAACTTTTTCTGATACACACACACACACACACAGAGAAAAACCCATTCAAGATATGACATACTTCTGAGCCCTCTACACACCCACATTCCTTGTTCCTCATTCAGGACCCCCACCCCCCGCTTCCCCTGTTCATTCTTCTTCTCTCTTATAACCCCACTGTCCCTCCACCCACTGAACCCCCCCGTCCATGTGTAAACCTCCCCAAACCACTAAAGTGGGCCAACCAATCATCAATGAGCAGCCAGATTGTGTTTAGCATGACAAAAGAGAATCTATGTGACCATTTGTGTCAGTGCGTGTGTGTACCCGTGTCTTTACATGCATGTCTGTGTGTGTGTGTGTGTGTGTGTGTGTGTGTGTGTGTGTGTGTGTTCTCCGAACATGGCAAAGACGAGCCGACTGTAGAGCTTTAACCAGTGAAGGAAGTCGGTTTATGCAGGAAATTCACTCCACATGCGCTCAAAGCTCATCTACATTTATATGGGTGCAGATGAAACAGTGTGCAAGGTTCTTTAATAAGTAAAAACCAATATAAACCCACTGGAAAACTTTGCGTCTGTCAAGGCGGCCTGCTTCTACTACACAGCACTTAAGAAAATGTGGAGTTAATCTGCACCATTTGTAACATCCTGGGTAATAAAAAAAATCCTGTTCCTGTGTGGCACATTTCGCTACTACTGTTGATGCTCCAGTTTCTCCATGTAAAGCTGTTGCTGTGGCTCCCACCTGCTCCTCTAATGCCTGGTCAGCCACGCGTCCCACCTCTACGTCTCTCTCTCCGTCAGATCGGAGAGGCATTCCCCTACCACAACACATGCTTAAGCAATTATTCCACGCAGTCCCCTGCACAGAGAGGGAGACAGAGGGCTGGAGAGAAGGCTAGAGAGAAAGTAATTTGAAGTGGAGTGATCAGGGGCAGCTGGCCAGGGATTTGCAGGGCTCTGGGAGAGAATGTGTAGAAGTTAAAGCGCAGCTCCCATAATCCTTTTCTAAAAGAGAGAAAGGAGAGACTGGGGGACTGACAACAGAGAGAAGAGAAAGGGGGGCCACTGGAGCTTGAAACTAAAAGGACTGGGCTACAGTGACAACAGCCAAAAACAAACCAGCTATCAAAGCAGCACACGCACACGCACACGCACACGCACACACACACACACACACACACACACAAACAGTGCACACTGAATCTGGATGGGACGCTAGTGGAATAACAAGTTAGGACCAACACACAAACTCTACATCACAAACAAGCCTGCTGGAGCAGATCCAAGCAGGCTCCATCTCTGCTTCAGTTGACAGTTTCATCAGCTATGATCAATACCTTCATTACCCTTCGATTTTTTACTTGCATCTGTATGTATGGACAGCTCTACCTGCAATGGCACCTCTGGAGGTTTAGGGTCAGATGAACAAGGTTATGACTGAGGGCACATGAGGGCTATTTAAAGGGCAGTAAAAGGGCAGGTGAGAACACTTCAAAACATTCATGCCCCGGGCATGTTGGCAGGGAATCAACTGATCGGGTCCCAGTGATGCTCTGTGGATATTGAAGTGATCAATAAATTGTGTGATGACACCCGTTTTATACCTTGCTATCTCAGCTGAGAGTTACAGTCAATAAGCAACAGGTCAAAGTTGTCTTCTACAAACAGTGTATTTTCTCTAACAATGTGAAAGAGTGAAATGTTGTGTGTATGGTCAGTGTTTAGTTCCGCGCTTCCCCGGCGTGGGGTGGTGTGTTGGAGCTGGATGATTAAGGGGGTGTTGCAGATTAAGTTGTCTTGTGGTCACAGATAACAGGCAATACTTTTAAAACGATAAGGCTTTTATTACCAACCATTACAAAGCGCGGGTCTTTATTGTTTCTGCCTTTTCTGTTATTTTAAAGTGGCTGACTGTTTAGTTCAAATCAGCTGATGTGAGACAAAAAAAAAAGGTATTCAAATTATAACAGAGACGAATAAAAAGGCCTAATCTAGTCAAAACTCATTCATAAACTTACCAAGAAGGAGACAGAAGATGTCGAGCGCTATTAGCAGCTTCTTCTTACTGTTGTCAACACCATTGTTGTTGTTGAACGTAGAGGTTCCTCCGTTCCTTGTCTCTTGGGCCATTGCTTTCTCATACATGTACTTTTGCATTTGACAAGTCCCCGTTTCAGCTCAAAATCCCACACCACGCGTTAGGTGAAGAGACTGTCAGGCTCTCAAGTCCTTGAAAGAAATGTCATGCAATTCAACGGAAAACAAACGTCCCAACTCGGAGGTCTCGTGAAGTTTCAGATCTTCGGTTGTCTCTTATTTTACTTTTTACAAAAAAATATTTAAAAATAAAAAAAGATATATAGCCTCTGCGTATTATGTGGTGAACGGACCCGCGCCACGGACTCGAGAAAGAAAAGTTTGCTGTGCTCGAAATGAATGGAAAGCCCGCTCCCTTTATCGCTCTTGGTTCAAACACTTGAAGCGAGTGAGAATTGCTCTGCGCATCGACAGCCGCTCTTGTTATATCAATCCTTCTTCTCCTCCTCCCCCTGCTCTCTTCGGGTTCCCCCCCAGCTCAGCCCTCTTCCCTCTGTTAGCGGTGGGTAATCACATCCATCCCTGCATGGAAAACTTTCTCAGACTGGGAGAGGGTGGCGATGAGCAGCGCGGAGATACAGCGTCCCCGGTGGTTACGCAAGATATGACAGGTGCACTGGAGCGGTAGGGGTTCGGAGCGTTTGGATATTCCTGAGGAAAACATTAAAGCAAGTTGTTATTTTACAGTATGTTGAAAGATTTATGTAAAAATCTGATGGTAATAAAGCATTATACCATTATACATATTACAAGTAGATAAAGAAATGTTTAATTCGTAATTTTATCCAAAACAAGACGAAGATATTGTGTATTTTGCCAATAAGATAGTGAAAGTTAATATATTTTGTGCCAGTGCGCACACACAAAGAGTCTGGATACATTTATAATTCGTCGTTTTTATTTGCATTGTTAGTTTTCTTCTGAGAAAATATGTAATGGGGATTTGCTGAACGGGAAAAGAACGTATGGAGAAATGTTTTTATTAATTCAATCTAAAATGTGCATATCAAGCATATCAAATTTACCAGTGCAAATTCTAATAGGGTTGCTCTGGTCAGTGAAAACAATCAAACAAAATCCGGGGGAAAAAAACGTGCATTAGAAGGCATAAAGGACTTAATGCTTCTTCTTCTTCTTCTTCTTTTTTTTAAATTTAAAAAAAAAACTTTGATACGGAGAAGTGGATGAGCCAGCTTTAAAAATGCTTCAGAAAGGACTCAACATGCACAAGACAGGAGAAGAAGCAGCTCCATGAGTCATACTGGAGAGTGATAAATTAAACGTACAGTGCCACCTTGTGGTTAAATGTGAAAGTCACCTCAATCTTGTTTGCTGGTTTACAAGTTTCTGGAAGATTGTCAAGAAATGCTGCTTTTAAATAAAGAGTGAGTTGTTTTTGAAAACATCCGAGACTAATACGAGAGACATGGGCCAGCAAAGTAACATCTATATGATACTATGTTGATATGACCCCAGGGAGGATGTAAACAATATGTGATGTGAGCATAACAATGAAAATATGACTGACCTGACAGACCGCTCATGAATATCTAGTGAACCCTTATTGCTCTGATGGCCTCAGCTATGTATTAGCAAAACCAAAACAAGTCAGTACTTAAGTACAGTCTTGAGGTAGGCCTACTTCAGTAAGAATTTTTATTTTACTTTACAATGCAATATTACTACCCTTGCGATTTGAATACTTCTTCCACCACTGCATTGTATTTAGGCTACATTATCTATAATCCAAAATATCAATACATGCATTGAATGTGTTGCTCACAGCATGACAGGTTTTTCTTTTCTTTCTTTCTTTCTTTCTTTTTTAATGTACCCTATGATATAGGCCTGCACCGGCGCAAAAAGCAAGCTACATTTAACATTACAATACTTAACACAAGGCAGCTAATCTGAATTATCACCAAGGTAAAAGGGTTTCAAGGCCAGTGTAAATATTGGCTGTTTTACAATGTGCCACTTTACAATCTCAGTAATGTTGAGAAATGCTACACCGAGCTATTACTCAACATATTATAGGTAGGCTACAGCATCCATCAGGGTAGGTAAACTAATTGACAGGGGTGCAAAACTTGTCGTAACACCGGGTCGGTGGGAGATGCACACTGCAGCATACAGGGCATTGGCCATTGGGCTGTTGCAGGGATAATTTCGGACTCGGTAATACCACACAGGAAATGCTTTACGACAGATGTCTGGCCTCCCAAAAAAAGTATTTACATTTTCCTGCCACGGTATTCACCGTAAAACCACAGTGGTCGTTTAACACTATTGTCAGTGGTTCTCCCCTTCAGTGAGAGAAGTTAAGTGAGGTCAAGGTTCAACCCGGTTCAACTTTGACCTCTGCGCGCTGTGACGACTAACCGCGCGGCCAACAGAAACAAGGCTATGAAGGTAAACATGTTGCAAAATGCGAGAGCTTGTAGACCTGATGCGAGAACTCGTATAATAGGATGTGAGAAGTTGTAGAACAAAAATGTGAACTTGTATGTTGAAAATTTCACTCGTACAAAATATTCACAAATGCGTAGATTGAGCTGTCATTAAGCTGCAAACTTGTAATCCAACACTTACTCGCATTTATTTATTTTACTTGAGTCCATTCTCCAGTACAACCACAACTCAGTGATTACAACCTCTCAAATCTGTCCCTACAGCTTCAGATGCGGGGTCAGTGTATCCCAAAAATATGACTACAAGGCAAATTCATACTGAAACTATCTTCATAATATTGCTTACGGAGATTCTGTTAAATTAGATCACACCATACTCATGTAATTAGGAAAACTACATCCATATATGGTGTACCAGTGCTGGTTGAACATACAAAAACCTCTGAGGAACACTTCTATTATTTCTGTTAATATAGTTATTTTGTTATTTATTTATTTACCTTTCAATTATTCAGTATAGTTTTAAAAGTAGTAATCAGCATATACTCTATATAAATTGAATACAAATGTAGGTATGCAATGTGTGTAGCCTACCGTGACATGATTTAACACGGTTATGTTTAGATGTTTTGAAAACTCCGCCTACTTTGCACTGAACTGATGCTGCTACATTGCGGAGGGCGCTTATGGTCCATTCGGCCGTTCATACTTGCAGCCCCACATGCAGGAGGCAGGCACACAAGGCTGCAGGCAGCACACCCACCGCACCGAGCGATCCCAGCCATTGGTAATAGCGAAGATGGCAGAGCGGCAACAACAGAAACACGAAGGCAGGGTAAAGATCGGCCATTACATCCTCGGCGACACGCTCGGAGTGGGAACATTCGGGAAAGTGAAGAGTTAAGTCATGCTTTTGTGTCATACCGAGTTTAATGTGTACATTAGCGCCTTTCAGTTGGAGTAATGCGAAGTGGTCTCCGTGCCTCCCCCTTTTAACCGACAGCGTTGAACTTGCCGGTGGTCAGTGAGGAATTTACGTAGCTGGGTGGCTTAACGGTGGCGACAGAAGGGATTTGAAGCGTAATTATGCTCCGAGAATTCGCTTGCTTGAAAGTCGAATTCTTTCACCGAAGCCCCCGTTTTCTAATGACTGTTATCGGCTATGGCAGGTGTAAATACCGAGAGGACAACATCTCCAAAGAGATGCACTGTCACACTCGCATCGTTGGCGTTAAACAATGAGAAGTTAAAGCTTTGTCGGGTTTCTGTGCTCCGTTTAAGGGCGTCTGAGAAGCTTACAGCTTGCCCTAAACCCACCGTGTGAGCTCAATGTTATCAACAGACAAAACGGTTTATAAACGGTGTAGCTAGCCCGATATTTCCTATTGCCAGCCAGTGCCAGATAAGTGCGTACTAAATCGGGCAACCCCCTTTTTGAGGCTTAAAGTTTCACCAAAGAGGCCTATCGTAGGACATTTTCAGTTTTCTTAGCTAGTTTTCGGGCACTCTGCGTGACCTTGTGAGCTTTAACTCCACGCTCACACCGCCCGTTTCTTCTGTGCGCAAACCGAGGGATGTGTTAGATCAGCTGGTGTAAAGATTAAACCCACCCGAAGTCACGGCTCCATGTCTAAACTGACATAAATTCTGTTTGAGGGGAAAATTACTTTATTCATCTCAGGAAGTTGTAGAATCCATGCAAGAAAAGTCCGTGTAAAGTCATATAGTTTTAATACCCAGTTGAATCAGATTGTGCTCATAATGATGGTGGTTGTTTGTTTTGGGTGATCCCTAGGTGTGAGAGCACTTCATCCACCCACTACAACTCATGTTTGTAGTCAGGCTGTAGGTAGGGGCTGGCAGCTACTGTAACAAAATGGATTTAGAGCCTTGGCTAGGCTAATAGTTGGAACACCTTCAGCAAATAAGACAATGTATAAAGGTTTTTTAAGGTCAAAAACTTAAAAAAAAAAAAAAAATTAAGTTGAAGCCTGATATGCAACAGATTTCCAAATCAAACCTTATCCTTAATGTTATGCCCAACTGTTTGTGTATGAGCCTGCTTCATATCTTTTTTTCTATTTTCATTTTTTCAGTTGGCGAGCATCAGTTGACGGGCCATAAAGTGGCTGTAAAGATCCTAAACAGGCAGAAGATACGCAGTCTCGATGTTGTTGGGAAGATCAAGCGGGAGATCCAGAATCTCAAACTATTCAGACACCCACACATCATCAAGCTGTAAGTGGAGAAAGACGACGCATCCCTCTGTCAGATATTAAGAGTCTCGGATGGTGACATAGAGCTCTGTTAAATTAGTGGCTGTTATAATGTGGGCCGTACTCTGTTGAGTCCCCTATGTGTTTGATTGTGCC
Organism: Hollardia meadi; assembly: GCA_037974645.1. Taxonomy (NCBI): domain Eukaryota; kingdom Metazoa; phylum Chordata; class Actinopteri; order Tetraodontiformes; family Triacanthodidae; genus Hollardia; species Hollardia meadi. Next base: position 3,514,309 of record JBBPCS010000375.1, read on the forward strand.
GGTTTGTTTACTACAGCTGCACTGTACTGAGCATGCCCACAGGGCTCCCAGGAGGCAGAACACACAAACATGCCAACACACACACACACACATGGGTTTGGGACTAGATAAATAAATTTGTTCTGGTTAGTACAAACCTCCAGTAAGATGAT
>JBBPCS010000375.1:3518118-3537003 GCA_037974645.1 Hollardia meadi
ACAACAGCTGACCAAAATTTCTGACATTTCAGAAATTCATCTGGATGTCCGACGGTAGGTCGGGAGCAGTCAGTCAGTCAGTCAGGCAGTGATCGCTTCTCGCTTAGCTGTGCAGTTCAAGAAACAGGCTCAAATCGTACAGTGTATGCCCGGGTTTAGAGGGAGAGGCAGGACCGGGGACAAGGATTGGCTTGGCAGAAGAAGTTTCCAGAATATAAATGTAGAGAAAGCATCACAGAACATAATTGTATATAGTCATTAGTGAATCAAAAAAGGGGCAAAGTTTGTGGGCAAAGCTGAGTGGAATTACAAAGAAATTGGCGAGTTAATTCTACAATTGTAGAAAAGTGTGAAATCACCATCATGCACCCACAAACCTCATTAATAATGAGAATGAATTTCCCACTGAACACAATTTCATATCAGTTGTGGCATAATTGTTCTAGCTGCTTGGTTAAGAGACGGAACCTAATGCAATACGACCATGAAAGAGAGAAATATTTTCAAAATAAACTGGAAGGCCCTTGTGTGCAGCAGGGTGTGCGGCGCGGAGAGAGGTCCCCTAGCAACAGCCAGGTCTCATATCATGTCTGGCAGGAGGCCTTGAGGCCTGGTGTCATCTGATAGGCAAGGAATTGTTTGGGGTGCGGGCAGGGGTGTGCAGCAGGAGAAGTGTTTCGGCTGGGAGCCACACACACTGGTGAGCAGAGAGAGGCAGCGTAAAGGCGTGAAAAAGACAAAGAGAAGGTCAGCGCATCAAAGAGCGTCTGGTGTCCAGCGTTTGGCGGAGGGCCCGGCAGGCAGAGAGAGGCTCATCCAATTAGACAAGCTTTGTGTTGGGAGCTTAGAGTCATGGAGGGTAAAGGAGGATAAAGATATCAGCGGCGTCCACAGTGTGTACCTCTCAACCTCCCTGCGCCGGGCCATGTTCAGTTGAACATAGATCAATGGCAATGATAACAGAGGATTGTTTCATTAGTCTGTGTTACTGTCAGAGTAAAGACTGACGGGTGTTGATATGTCTTGTGTTTGGCCAACAGGTCTGTCAAACATGATGTCAGATGGGGAGTTCTTACGGACGAGCTGTGGCTCACCCAACTATGCTGCTCCTGAGGTCATCTCAGGAAGGTGTGTGAGGACAATTAAACTCCCAATGGCTTTAACAAAATAGTCACCTTACAGAAAAATAACCCTTTAAATGTGCCTTTTGGAGTTTCCTTGTTAACAAACATGTTATATTCAGTCATCAAAACACCCTGAATGGTTGTCCCTCCTCATGAAACATCTGCAGAGCCCCTTTTTTAAAGTATATGAACTCATGCATTGTTTACATCTACCTTGATGAGCTTGAAGCTTGGTGCATTACTGCCACCTGTAGATGAGAAGGATACCGTGCAACCATTTGAAGGAATGTGTGTCGCCTCACCTGCATGTGTGCGTTCGTGTCCTCATGAGAAACTCGCCAGAAACTCCACAGGGTACCTTGGATTTCACATTATCTGTTACAAACCCACACACAAACAAACAAACGAGTCTTTCTTCACTTGAGCTAAAAAAGAAAACTGGTCTTCAAACAATTGATCCATACATAGATATAGTGTTTATATTAGACTCGCACCCGTTATTTAGCGTTTATTAGCACTATATAAACAATTATTGTTTTAAATGTGTCTGAAAGTGAAGACACTGAAGATATATCATGTTATATGAATACGACTGATTCTTTTATTAAGCATCCATTAATTATAAAAACATATCTGCTTGCAATTATATTTACGCAACATTTACAATTAAATTGTTACAGTATATATACCATAACTGCACATATTAAAGTTATGTAATGGTGGTTAAAAGTTAGAAAAGTGCCACCTGCTTTCCTGGTGGTTTTAGAAGAGTGACATCATGTGAGGATCTCCTTTTCATCACTCTGTCAGGCTCTATGCAGGCCCAGAGGTGGACATCTGGAGCTGTGGGGTGATCCTGTATGCCCTGCTGTGCGGCACGCTGCCCTTTGATGATGAGCACGTCCCCACACTGTTTAAGAAGATCAGAGGAGGCGTCTTCTACATCCCCGAGTACCTGACTCGCTCCGTGGCCTCGCTGCTTATGTTCATGCTGCAGGTGGACCCGCTGAAGAGAGCCACCATCAAAGACATCAGGTGCTCGTCCTGCTCTGCCTGGTCAAGTGGCCCTAACAGAAGCCTCCTTTATCTTCTGTTTTTAAATTCTCATTCCCCTTTTTGCCCTGGTCACGCCTGTGAAGTCATCGTGTGTCTCTGTCATGACATTGAACACGACACACCAGAAAAAGAACAGAAAGGCGAACTCGTCAGTGCATGTACTCAGTAATTTTGGTGTGAAAAATGCTTTACTGTGATTGTGAGATGGATCCCCAACCTCAATCACCATCATGTTTGGTTTTACAATGGAGGATAATAATCAGTAGTTTGAACTGACTGATTATTCTCTCATCTGTCAGGGAACATGAGTGGTTTAAGCAGGATCTGCCCGGCTACCTGTTCCCGGAGGACCCCTCGTACGACACTACAGTGCTGGACGAGGAGGCCGTCAGGGAAGTGTGTGAGAAGTTTGAGTGCACTGAGTCCGAGGTTGTGTCCAGCCTTTACAGCGGGGATCCACAGGTACACAAGACACATTCACAATTCTTTAAGGAATAACTGAGTTGTTTCTCTGTTTATTAAACTGTGACAGTTGGATTATTAAACTTGTACCACCCAAGTTTATGTATGTACAGTATGTATGTTTTTATATTTCATAATCTTCCCAGTAGATCATTTTGAAAACAATGTGACACTGTTTTAGTAGAGATTTTTGATAAAGTTGGAGTTCCTGCAATGCTTGTCTGATCTGCTTTTGTGGCTTTTTGATCAGGCTTCCGACAATAGCCGTTATATTTTTTCTATTAGAGTTGTTGTGGGTTTCAGTAATCTGAAGCCCTGTTCTTATCTTCAGAGAATTATGTCCCGAGGCTTCAGTTGACCTTCCATCCTCCCCCTGTCCACGCAGGATCAGCTAGCAGTTGCCTACCACCTTATAATAGACAACCGGCGCATCATGACCCAGGCCAGTGAGTTCTACTTGGCCTCCAGTCCTCCCCAAGGCTCCTTCATAGAAGAGGGCATGCCGCTGCCCCCCGGGGTCAAACCCCATCCAGAGAGGATGCCTCCGCTCCTGGCCGACAGCCCCAAGTCTCGTTGTCCTCTGGATGCTCTCAACACCACCCGGCCCAAACCCCTGGCAGTGAAGAAGGCCAAGTGGCACCTCGGTATCAGGAGTCAGAGCAGACCCTATGATATCATGGCAGAAGTGTACAGGGCTATGAGACAACTCAGCTTTGACTGGAAGGTAATAGGATATGGCTTACACATACACATATGCATACAGTAGAGATACATAGGTCTACATACGCACTAGATTATCTGTTATTTTGTGTTGTAGGTGGTGAACCCGTACCATCTGCGAGTGCGGAGGAAAAATCCAGTGACAGGAAACCTGGTGAAAATGAGCCTGCAGCTGTACCAGGTGGACAACAGATCCTACCTCCTCGACTTCAAGAGCATCGATGGTTAGTGGCGAAACAAATTCATATACCACTTGGTTTTGACTCTAAAACACTCAAATCTGCTTTCGCTGAGTTGGTGGAGTTTGAACAGCTGAGGTGAAGTTTATGCAGATCAGGTGGCAGAGTGCACTACATTATCTTCACAGGGTACTTGATTTAGTATAAAAATTACACTTTCATGACACTCTTCATTTTTAAATTAGATAAATAAAAATAAAAGACAAAATAAAAACTCATAAAACACATAATTTAAATCCATTTTTGTGCTGGCACAATTCTTATGTAAGAACAGTTGCCTGTATAAAACCTAAATTCATGAACTCCTGCTGTGTTGAATGCTGATGCTACCATCCTCTGCTCATGTGACCTTCAGATGACATCATCGAGGCGGTGGGCTTTAAATCGGGTTCGTCCACTCCTCAGAGGTCGGGCTCCACAGCCGGTCTTTACAGACCCAGACTGAGCATCGACTCAGCAAGCCCAGCCATCGATCTGCCCCAGCTCAGCTCCTCTCTCCCGGGGTCCCTGTCCGGTAGCTCCCCTCTGCTCACCCCACGTCAGGGATCGCACACCATGGACTTCTTTGAAATGTGTGCCAGTCTGATCACCACACTGGCACGCTGAGATCTGTCGAGTCCCGAGCCTCGCTGTAACCTGGATGTCAGTGGGGTTTTTAGGCTACTTACTGATCTGGGGTGTAGGGAGTGCCGACGTTTGGAGTGACTTCCTCTTTCTGTCTCCTCTCTATCTCTGTTCCAGTTGTATTGCACTGGAAGGGTGAATAGAAATGTGGAAAGCAATGCCTGTCACCTCAGATTAAGGAGACATATAGAGGAAGCCTTTTTTCAGAAAGGCAGATTAACAGCTTCTTTTTTCTTATTTTGACAAAATCCTTGGGTCAGAGTCGTGGAGTTTAAACATCAGGCCTCAGCTTGTGAAAACTGATCCTGGGCCTGAAACCTGTGAACGAGAGGAGGCCAACAAAGGTCAAGTTCGCTGTCACTCCTCCCAAAAATACCTTCAATTTATTATCAACTGCTGAAATATCATCACCCACCATAACACTTAATGGCGGGATATCCTGCTGAGTTACCCAAGACACTGATCGGAGGTCAGTTTTGCCTATTAGCTTATATTTTGATTAAGGCACTAGTTGTTAAAGTTGACATTAAATCTGTGTCTGAGGGAATAGTAACACATGTAAAAAATTTGATTTCAGGTTTTATATGGTTTGTAAAAAAAACTAACAGCTTTTGTTATTCAAGTATATTATATTTATATTACAATCATTTTATGTAGCTGAAAAGGTAGACTAAGGTATACCAAATAACAGACTTTATACACTACAAACAAAGATGATTATTATTTAGATATCAGATCCATATTTATTTTTGAGAGATTGTTTTTTTTTAGCCACTGAAGTTATATTATTTAAGCACTGCATCAACATAGAGTTTAATCCTGATTTTGAATAGAGCGTAGAACATTAATGAACTTAGAGAGACAGCAGGTTAGCGGGACGATGGTTCTCTGCACGGGTCTGACCGTGTCCCGCATTTAGTGTCGAAGCACACATACACACCGTCTTACATGACAGCAATGGACTCTGTCAGTGTAGTTCAAAGACACCGAACATGTCTCTGTTTTTTTACCAATACGCTCAGTCACTGTCACAAATATGCAACACACACAGGCTCCTTTACACTTCAGTTGAGTGACTGAACTCACCCATGCATGCACAGAACATGATTTTTTTTTTTAAAAAAGAAAGCATGCCAGTGACATCTGAAAAAAAAGACAGAATCCCTGCGCTGTTAATAGTGGAGAGTGTGGGAATTTCTAGGGCTACAATTATCAACTATTTTTTTATTATTCTTTTTTTAATTATTGCCTTAGGCCTTTAAAATGTGAAAAAAATTTAGTTAGTCCTGTAATCCCTAATGTGAGGTCTTGAATTTGATTTGAAACAAACCACATACTTGTATTAAAGAACCAAAATCAACTACATTTTTACTTCATGAAATCTAAATTGATTAAATTAAATAATTAAATCTAAATTACAGCTAATCTCATGAGCAGTTATAATTGGCCCTGTGTTGTGTGTGAAAAGATAAGTGATGATGAGGGCCGAGGAGACGTAAAAGACCGAAAGGTGTCAGATTCGTGTGAGATGGTGTGTATCTGCTTCAGGACAGTTAAAGCCACAGAAACCTTCCTCCAGTTGCCTTAAAGAGTGCGACGCAGTAGTCCTGTGCATATGTTCGTGGACAGTGCGCGCATGATGCCGTGTGTGTAATGGAGATCAGGTGGGATACAGTGTGTCACATGACTTTTCTTGCTGATCCGACACTGGTGTTGTCGGTGAGGATCTTGGGTTGTGAGATTGGCAGAGATGAGGGTCAAAACACGACGCTTTTGGGTGTTTTGGAGCTGCGGTCTGTTTGTGTATCTTCTGTTTAGCCCTCATCGTCCGTTCACGCTGCACTTTACACATGTTCGCAAATTTACTGTTTGTTGCATCACACTGTGCAGATACACAAACTTTACTGTACCTGCTGTGAACCCGGACGTGTTGGTTTTGATGAATGCAACGGTGTTTTCGCTTCTATAAATGTTCAGCATTATCCGGTCAGATCGGATCATATCATAGCAGGGTTGTGCATTAATGTTGTCACACTCTATTTTGTAGGAATCTTTTCTGACTGAATGTAAAGTGAAAGCTGGTGCTGCTGCTCCTGTCCCGTCTCTCTGTGGCTTTATTCTCTCGGTTTTAAAGCATCGTTGCTGTTTTGATGGAGAGCACTGGACTTTTGCCTTGTAATCTAATCCCCAAAATGAATATATTTATTATATTCTATAGTCTTTGATTGATTTCATGATAATTGGCAGAATGTGCCAATGTTGGAGGTTCCCACACATCGGTCTAGATTACGACAAGTCCAGAATGGACTGGGCTGAGGTTCTGCTTTGTTATTCTACATAGTTCTAACAGTTACATCGTGTTTGAAATGGATTCAGTCATTTTTTTTGCCTTATGAGAGCATTGTGAAGATTTTAGGTTTAAACAGTGAAAGCCACATTCTTTGTTACTCTGCTGAAACCCTTTATTACACATACTTTTGTTACATACACATACACATGTTTTTATGTCCTGCGTAGGGTTGCCTTTCCTGTCTGCGACGGCACATACCGCACTGAATACAGTGTGATGTCAGGGAGAAACTCTGCTCCCTGCTGCAACGCACATGCAACTGCACACACGGAGCTGTGTAAACACTAACCCATGTTCTTCAGGCGACCCTATATATCACACTCTGTTGCTGTCTTAAATGATTTGTCCTCTGTGTAGTGAGCTACTTCGGCCACATCCGGATCATATCTGCTGCATTATGCATCGATTCTGCTGCTCGTGACAACAATATAAAACACTGATCAGTGAAGTGCACTACCTTGCAGAGGTCATATTTAAAATTTCCTGATAAGTACAAGCATTTACTGTCAGATGTAGTACTGTACCATTACAACTGTATGCAACTACCAGTGGCATGTTAGTCATGTAAACTCTAATCTGTGTTCAGAGCTGCGAAACACAAAGCCAGAGGGCCTAAATACAGACTTTCTGTGTTGTACCAAAGTGTGTATTTTCAAAAGCAAAGCTGTGCTCTTTGTGTGTCTGTGGTGGGGTTATTATGATTAGTGTAACCCAGTGTATGTCATGTTTGTGTGTGTATGTGTGCGTGTGTGTGTGCACACTTTCACATTGTGAAAGAATGTGTTTAAGGGTGTGTTTCTGTGTGTGTGTGTGTGTGTGTGTGTGTGTTTGAACTGTCTCCTCCTGTCTCTGTCTGATTGGGGTTTGGATTTCTCTTGTTATGCACTGCATGATATTGCTGTTATGATTTGCACTTTAATGAGTATTTATTGAAAAACAATAAACAAACATATAAAAGGAAAATGTTTTTGTCCTAAAAGTTTGGTCAATTTGAAAATGTTATACACATACACACACCCATGACAATAAAATACACCCTTTGATGACAACAGCAGTATTTTTCCATTAAAATCACCTCAGGTGATAATCACACTGCTTTCTCTTTCTGTAATACTTATTATTCATCAGCTTGAGGGAAAATGTTGGAAGAAATGTGCCACATAAAAGTGACAACACATCATCTATAAAAATGAAAAAAAAAAAAAAAAACATTTATGGATGCAACTATGACCACTATACATCCACAGCTACTAGCAGAAATCTTTAGTTGTATATTTGTTATTATGCTCTATGTTGGTGTTTATTGGTACACTGCTATATTATGTTAAAAAAACACACTCCACATTTAAATACTAATACATGAGTAGTTACAAAAGAACTTCCACAATGTATAACGATTTACAAAATAATGAAGGTAAATAAAAGTAGAAAAAGATGTTCATGTATAAAAGAAGTACAATAATACAAACACTTGGGGGGGAAAAAAAAACAGACCAATATCAGATGAATGTTCAACATGATCTTGAAAACAATGTTATTCCGAGTTCTGTAGACGCACATGTAGAAGAGGGCAGCGTGAATTTAATGAGAATGGATCACATTTCTTGTGGGGTACAGCTGGCTGCACAAAGGCTTTTTAATCACTGCTGATGATGTAACGTAAAATTTAAGCATTGGATCATTTAAGTTTGTCCGCTATGTCGCTATTTACTCCTTTGCTACCAACACTGTAAACTGGTAACAAGTGTTAAAGGGGAATTCCGGTATTTTTACGCCTGGGCCTTATGTTTTTATATTTGGATGTGTAAATGATTCATGCTAACCAAAAGTTTTGGGATTGGTTCAGTAAAATCTCAGCCGATAGCCGCGACACGCCTGCAATGGCTGCAATGTAATCCTTAGGGGCAACTCAGATTTGCAGATTTCTCCTCAGACGAGACTTGTGCTTCTGGCTAAAAAAAAAGAAGAGGATTTTACTCTAACAATGAGGACTATCGCTGTCGGATCCTTTCCGTAATGTTTTCAGACACTTAGAGTAACAATCTCAGACTGAGAGGTACAAAAAGCACTTTCACTGGACGTAACTTTGACGGTCGGAGTTGCCCCTAAGGATTACGTTGCAGCCATTGCAGCCGTGTCGCGGCTATCGGCTGAGACTATTTACTGGACCAATTCCTAGACCTTTGGTAAGTATGAATCATTTACACATCCAAATATATAAACATAAGGCCCAGGTTTAAAAAATACCGGAATCCCCCTTTAAGGTCACGAATTTCAACTCTTGACACGGCTGTATGTAGACTAAGATAAATATTGATACTTGTTGGGCTCCTTTAACTGTGCTCTATCACTGGACTGTGGACTACTGGTCGATCCTGAGGAACAACCTGGCTAAAGAAAGACTAGTAATTACTGGAAACATCAATGAAAACATTTAGTAAACAATTCTGTCTGTTTCTCACATGCCTGTGTCCACGGTGTATTTCCTCGGGATGAAAAATACCTGAGAAAAAACATTTTCCATTGTCCTCTCCACACACTCCACCGCTTTAAATAGTTTTATCTTTCTCATATTTACACACAGTACCCAGAAAGCCTGTGTGTGTCTGCAACAGTTTGTAAGTCCTTTCCTGGGATCAGCAGTTCACCTTGGTCCAAGGTTCAAAGTCACTCGGAGCCACCAGGAATTGCTGGTTTCACACCGGCTGCTTCAGAGAAAGCGCACAGTGACTTCTGGTTGCTGAGATGGTGCAGAGATACTCTTTATCTTGCTCTTTTAGTAAATCATCATACTGATGCGTAAATGCAGTCACGGGGTAAATAAGGTCATTGTCAAGAAGATGAAGTTACTGTCACAGTAATAGGTGACCATACATGGGTCACAGTGTGAAGAATAACACCAGAGACCAACCCTGTTTCCTCTGCCAGGCTGCTTTTTGTTCTGCTGTAACAAACAGAAAAAAAACGTGTCAGTATGATCGTGTCACAGTGACGAGCGGCGAAGAGAGAGTGTTTCATCCTCACCTTGTTTGATGAAATTACTCTTCGGTCAAGTCAGCATACAGGTCGGGGGGAGGTAAAATGAGCGTATCGGTTTGATCAACATCCTCTGCTGAACTAGCTTGAGGCCTGAGGAAAAGCAGATGTGAAAATAACTCAGTCTTTCCTGGGGACAAAGCAGGGTGACCTCATTTTGACCACAAATGTGAGAGCATTAATAAATGTGAAGAGCACATCACAGGCAATCACCAACTCATTCTCCCAACAGGGCACGAGCCAACTTAACTTCCTGCTATGAGAATGAGTGGATTCCTTGTTTGTCCCTCTTTCTCTCGAACACAACAACAATAAAACACTCAGTCCTTTTGTGCTCAGCCACCCATTCTGGGATAAAAGGAAGTGAAAGTGTGTGTCTACAGGTTGGACAACATGTTCAGCATGTTTCTTCAGTGTGTGTGTGTGTGTGTGTGTGTGTGTGTGTGTTTTACTCACAGGTATACTGCTTCTTCCGTCACAAGCACAGGACCTGAGATGGAAACAAAATCCATTATCAAACACATCAAATGCTTTAGAAAAGGAACAGAGGATTAAATGGATGTTTCACTGATTGAATTAATGCTATTAGGATTTCACCATAAACTAAATTATAAAAATGGAACGATCATGTTGCACACATTATTATACACATACTGTATAATTGATATCACAGCAGATAGTTTTTATATATTGTCCATATATTGTGTACTTCTATGCGAGGCTTCTGTATAGTTTTTCTTTATTTTAGGATCACTTACTTGTTTCTGGTTCAGTGCTGCTGTGAAAAAAGGAAAGGAAAAGCAAAAATTAAAACTCCATTTGCGTGTGCATGTGTGTGTATTCGTGTGTGTGTGTGTGTGTGTGTGTGTGTGCGTGCGTACGGCAGGTGCACAGGTAGTTTCATGCCTACCTGGCAGCTGGCTCCACAGGTTTGGTTGAATGAAAAAATGTGGCCAACTTCTGAAGTGCTTCGTGTCTTGCCCTGAAAACAAGACAAATACACAAGGACTGTATATACACCACTCTGCTTCTGTGTGTGTGTGTGTGTGTGTGTGTGTGTGTGTGTGTGTGTGTGTGTGTGTGTGTGTGTGTGCGTGTGCGTGTGCTTGCGCGCGCGCAGTGAGAGAGGGCTAGTGTCGACCTGTCCTTTCTGCCTGGGGGCATGTTTGGGGTTCCTTTTTGGGCCTTCCTCTTCACAAAGACCCACTTCCCCTGGGAGGCCCCCCTGGCCCCTTGCTGCATAGCCATGTAACACACATGCACAGCAAAACAACATGCATATGCAAAGTATACAATCTCTTCTGTGCACATTTGCTGATGCGCACACACACACACACACAACCACACACACATTCTCAAACATACTTTTCGTGGCTGGATTGGAGGTTGTGACAGCAGTGGCCTCCGGTGATTTAGTGCTTCCTGGTGAAGGTCGGGTGGAGGAAATACTTTTTTAGATAGAGGAGGAAGACGGGAGGGAGTGGAGATGAGGCAGAGAAGGAGGGAGAGCAGGAGAGGATGGGGCGAAGGAGAGGGGGAAAAGGTTCTTACAATTAACCACAGGGAAACTAACACAATCAACCAATCTGCCTCTTCAATTCTATTCTTGTTCTGCTTTTGAATCCATTTGCGTACTGTAGACCGAAAGAGGAATAAAACTGCTAAAAATAAATAAGATGTGGAGGAAGAAAAGGATAAAGGGTACAGATCAGATTCCACTGCAAATTGCATTAGGGTGCCCTCAATTTATCAAATTATCTCAAGTCTCAAGTTATAACATGTTTATTTTTTGTTCATTTCCTTGCTGGATTTCTTTAAAGAAAAAGAAAAACCCTACATCCTTCATGTTTAAAGGCATTCCTGACTTCAGCTGTAAGCTTTGGGTCATTGACGTTAAACTGAAAGCTGATACCTCCACACATTCCCAGCTAGCCCGCCCATAAAACACATCCCAAACCAAAACCCACCCAACACTTTAGCTGCCACTAAATTATAGCAAGGCTTGAAAAGAAACAACAGAATGTGTGTGTTCACTAGTGAATCATCTTTTTTTTCATTTCTGTAATCAGTCAGTGAGGCATGTGCGGGCATTCATGAGTGGGTGTGTGCACGTGCATGTCTGTGGAGAGGTGGCTTATAAACAACAGTGGAGTTTGTTTACATCCTCAGTATCACTTTGGGAAGCTGCTGTTTACCAAGCTATACAGACAAATATTAAGAGTGTGTACAACGAGGAGAAAGGAGTGTATGTGCACATGTTTGTGTGCATGTGTGTGTGTGTGCGCGATTACCATCTTATAATAGTCTATTTCTTTCTGTTCAGATTTCAAGTGCAGCTAGCCAGGAAGTGTCATTTCCTGCTCAAGAGACTGATTCTGCAGCATCCAGCTGTTGTGTTTGTGTGGAGAGAAAGGGAGACAGAAAGATGAGGTGGCCGCCTGTTTTTTCCATACAACTTCTTAATAGTTGTTTTTCCAGGTGCTACGAGCCCCCCCCCCCCCCCCGGCTTGCCGCTTTCCCCCACCCACAAGCCCACCAATCATTTCTCTCTCGCTCCCCAGTTGCTCTTTTTCACACTTTTGAGTTGGAAACTGCGGCTCCATAATTCCCTCGAGAACCGGCTACAGATCATGTGTCCGCGTTCTCTTTCTAACTTGTAATAAGCTTTCAGTGTCGTTATTTCTTCCCGTGGTTATTCTGAAAATCCTGCATCACAGGTATGAACTTATATAAACTCAGTTTTGCTTTGTGTCTGTGTTGGCAGGGTTTTTGTGAATGCTTAATAAATCTGAAAACTTCTTCATCAATCATTTATTTGAGTACAAGACCTTGTTTTCTTTTTATACTTTGTAGAATCAAACTTCAGACATCCTGACGGTTTCAGCACACGTACAGTTTGTTTGTATCGTTGAGATTGAACTTAAGGTTAGACTGCATGTGCATGTTGTGGCTCCAGTTGTGCCGTCTCACTGCAGTGTTATAGTACAGTATATACAGTTCGTATGGTATGCATGTGTATGAGGGCACAGGTCTGTGTAGGAGGAGGGAAAACAAAGACACAAAGAGAGAAATAAATTGACGTTATTCAAGAGTGAAACTGAGACTTAAAGGCATCCGTCTTGTTTGTAGTTTTTCTTAACAGTTTGTTTAATCTTTTGCTCTGTTAGTTGCTGGTATGTTCCATGTTACTGGTATTCACATATTGCTTGACTTATTTTACTGTAAAGTGCTGCCTCTCCAATATGAACTCCTCAGCACTGGAGCTTTATTTGCAAACTGAAAAGTTTTCAGTTTGAATTCCAAAGCCAGAACAATCAAAACCTAGATTGTAAAACATGTTGTATCCATGGCTCCATTGTAAACATGTTAGCTTCAGTTGTAAATAATTTAACTTTTAGGTTGGTCTGTAGATCCAAAAATCTGATTTTACAGTCGTCAAGGAGGAATATTTTTTTTTATTTAGGCTTACAATAACAGGAACGGGGATGGAGCTTTCTGTTACGCACTATACAGAGTTTGGGAAGGTTGTCCTATTTTTTCTTAAGGTCACATTGTAACTTTTATTTCACTACTTTTGTTGTGTGGCAGTGTGTTTGCACTCGTCTCTTTCAATCCCCTTGTTTCTTCTGATGCCCTGGAAGTTGAATAGAATTAAATATAATACGTAGAGTGAAACACAGTAGAACAGAAAAATACATCTTTATTGCCTTTATAATAAACATATTATATGATTCACGGGGGAGCACAGTGAGTGTGAAAACAACAGGTGTTTCTTCATTCTGACCCACCCTGCTTCTCTTTAACCGAGTCGTGATTTCTCAGAGACTTTGTAGCTTTGCTGTGACCAGAAAGCGAGTCACATCTTTTTCCCCCCCACACTTCTATGTCTCCCTTTCTCCCCTACTTTTAATCTGTATATGTATACAGTGTATGTGTGTATTTGAGGTTGGTGTGGCAGGAATATATTTGCCTTTTTGCAGGTTTTTTGAAGATAAAAGGCAAAACTCTCATATCGACTGTCAGCTGAATGATAGCTGGAGAGTGTATTGCTCATACACAACTCCATGTGTGCACACATGCACTCTCATACACTCAGTCACAATGATGCACTTTTTGATAACTGTCTTAACGATTTACTTTCTCTTCCTCTGTTTTTTCTTTCCCTTTCTCACCCTCCTCCCTCCCTCCTTCCCTCCCTCCCTCCCTCCCTCCCTCTGCTGACTTGCAGGTGGTGTCCTCCTGTCAGAAACACACACTTCCTCTGACACATGGCTGACAGCGGGAGACGGAAGGGGCGAGAGAGAGTACAGGACTGACACATACAACCCAAAAAGAAAGAGGCAATCAGCCATCTGTGGTCAGTCCCCTGCCATTCTGCAGCTGTGTTGGAGTCAGCGAATGGTTCTCAGCTTCGTCAGGACATCAGAAACTACAGAGTGAGATAAGGGGCTCCTCCAACATCTCATTGCCAGGGGATGAGCCTAGGCTGGGGAAATGTTAAGGCCTCGCTGGCCTTGGATTAGGCCCCTGGGGCTTCTTCTTTGGAGGGATGGCTGATATCCCAGCTGGATCTTCTGCTGTCGCCTTCCTCCGTGGCTGTCATTAGTGGCTAATGAGCTGCTGCTAGAGAGGAAACGGAGACGGTGCCTGTGGAGAGAGGAGGAAACTTACAGCTGTTATTAAGAGGCCCAGAAATCTCAGACAAGGAGGATTATTTGCCTCTGTAAGAGAATGGAGCACTTTAAACCTCTTTAAAATGCAAGCATGAAAGGATATCAACTTTGGAAGTTGTTGCTGCAGACATTTCTTTACAGGTGTTGATTGCCAAATTTTGTTTTTGCTGCAGCATTGTGTGTCTAAAATTGTCACTATGGAGTTAAAAGACATCTTTTTTCAGTGAGATGATTCAGTGTTTAGACTGAAGGAGTTTCAACAAAAGATTTTAATCCGGTGAGATTTTTTTTAAAGCTATATTGTTTTTGTTTTACACTTGGATATTATTTTGACCCTCATATGCCCTGAAGGACATTTATCACCATGGCAGCAGCCTATCGTGTGGTGGTGAGTAGTGTGAGCTGCTACAACAGTGTGGTTGTGGACCGGCGCACTCACTCCCATGCTGTGCACTACTGCTCAGGTCCATGTGGGGCGCTGTCCCAGGGACTAGACTGTACTGTTGCACACCGTGGCATGTGCTCCGAGCTGCTTGTTGCACCTGACCCTGCATACATTGACCCAAACAGCTCACTCATACACTCCCGTAATATTATCACTCAACAACTTCCTAACCATGGTAAAATTAGTGTTACCATGGATACTAGTTATAATGGTGGTCTGGAGAGGGCAAGCAGCAGTGGCAATTTGTCTTTGGGGGAGGACAGCCCCACATGGCGTGGTAAAAAGACCCCTGGTGTTGGAGGATCGACTGTGAACTTGAGCTCCTCTGGCAGTCTGAAGGATATTACTGAAGAGGCCATCAACCTGGCAAGTGGTAAGCTCAAAGAGTTTTCTTTTGACAAACTCCGCCTCTCCTCCTCCAGCCACGTCACTTTCCGGAAAGGTCGTAAAGTCCGACCTGACTCTTTCAGTCGCCGCTCCACTGATCTGGAGATCATCTACGGCCACTTCAGCTCCCACATCACCACCAACGGAACGACGAATGGCATGACAAATGACATGGTTATTTCTAATGATGAGAATCTGCCACCTTTTGTGCCAGGGAAAGCAGGCCTGGAGGAGATGAAGCTAAAGGGCAGCACAGGCAGCTTGTCAGCCAGCAATAAAATAGGTGGTGGATCAACAAGCAGCCTATCGAGCATTGGGTCTTTGGACCAAAGTCTGAACACAGTGGCCTCCCTTTACCTCAACACCCTTGGAGAGGAGAACCTGATTGCCCGTTTGCTGGAGAAGACACGAGCGGAGGTGGGCCCTGGGGGAGCAGGGGGGGAGGACATCCGTGCCTGCCTTGACATCCTACTTAAATGCTCTGAAGACCTAAAGAAATGCACTGACATCATCAAGCAGTGCATCAGACGCAAAGCTGGTGGAGGGCCAGAGGAAGGAGGAGCCAGTCCTGACAGTGTGTATCGGGCTGTGATGACCCGACTTAGCTCCTATTTGAAGAGACTACCTCTGGAGCTGGAAGGCATTGGAAGTTTGGGAGGCAGTGGGCAGGGGGGTCAGGGTGCACCTGGAAGTGATCTTGCTGAGCTGCTCAACACTCTTCACTCCATCCAGCAGGGGCCGTACTCTCCAATATTTGGCAATGAACAGCCCCCTCGCTATGAGGATGTGGTGCAGTCACCTCCTCTCCCAAAGACTCTTTCTGCATCTTCTAATCCCTCCTCTGTTTTATCTTCTTCTTTGAAATCAGATTCCATCCATACCAATCCAGTCCAAAGCTCCCCGTCCAGAGTTACTCCACTTCCCAATGGACTACAACATCTACATCCTTCTTCTATCACACAACACACACTCTCTCCCCCATCTGTCACATGCTCTCCATCCAGATCCTCTCCAACACACTCTCCTTCCCCTCTTCGTACCTCCCCCACCCCACCATACACACACACTCCTCCGGCATCCCTAATGGAGGCTCTTTATATTGAGGAGGAGGAAGCAGATGTGGACAAGACATCAGAACAAGTCTCACAACAGACACGCACCCCAACCAAAGGGGTGAAAACTACCCAGAACCAAAACGGGACAACGCTGGGCCAACACATGCACCTGTCCCATCCACACACTCTCCATAACTCTTTAAATACTTTGCCGGCCAACACTGGCTACAGCCCCGCTTGGCCTTCCTCTGTCTCACAAACAGTCTCAGCACCCAAAGCTGTCTTACACAGGAATGATGATATTGACAAGCTGCTGATGGACTTAGAGAATCTGTCTCAGAGTATGAGCCATCCCAGAAATACTGAGCCTCCGCTTCCAGCCAAAACCAGGAAGAGAGAAGGAGGCCAGGGAATCACTTCCAGCGAGGCCCTCACTCAGCCCAAAATGGCCCAATTCCAAGTTCAGAAGCCAGACAGCCATCTAGCCATGAATGGCTCTACCTCCAGAACTCTCCAGAGTCTCACTCCTCCACAGGTAGAGAACAGTGAAGCTGTGGTGGGAGAGGAGGAGGATGGGGCACTGCTGCTGAGGATCCTGGAGAGCATTGAGAGTTTTGCCCAGGAGCTGGTGGATTCTGGGGCGGGGAGCACAGGGAGTGCTGAGAGGAACAGTGGAAAGGAGCGGGAGGTGATGAGGCTCCTACAGGATACACTTGCCACCACCGGTAGAGTTGACACCCCTCTGGAGAGCCCAAACACACCAGCTCCTCCCACTACTCCATCCATGCACACAGCTGCAGTCCCAGCTATACCACCAAAACAATCCCTGGCAAATACTCCTGCAGTTTTGCCTTCACCGATAACTATAACTGCAGTACCTGAAGCTGTGTGCAATGCTTCCTCTGAACCTGCAGCTGATGCTGCCCCCAAAACTCTGCCTTCACCCATACCTGAACCCACAACTGAGGCTACAGATATAGCTGCAGAATCCTCTCCAGGTGAGACTGATCCAAAATCCATCCTTGGCCCTGTAACATCTGCACCTGCAAGCTTGCATTCCTCCACACATTCAGCTGAACCTTCACCTGTGGCAGCACTTGAAGCTCCAACCCCTGTTGCCGTCCCAGTTGTGGTAACCGCAAGAGATACTGCCATTGCTGCTGTTGACCCTGCTGCCATGAGAGACACTGGTTCAACCCTCCTCATTCAGCAGACTCCAGAGGTGATCAGAGTAAGTGAAAGACACACGTTTAAACGAAAACTACTGACAAATGCACAAGCTAATTGTGAGCCAGAGAGACAACCAAACATTTAGTGAACAGCACAATTTCACACTACAGCCGTATGATTAGTCGTGAATCAGCACACCATTTGGAGGATATGTGCATGCTAGGCTGCTTTGATTTATTTCATGTTCACTGTAGCTGCACACAATAAAGAACAAGTGAGTGATTGACGCCATTAGACAGAGAATAGACAATTCGAAAGAAAGACTTGAATGCTTTCAATAAATGTCATATTAAACAGCCGCGCGAGAATTTTATCACTGACACAACGGGGTTGATGCCACTGTAATTGATGGGCTGTGACAAATAGCATTCATTAACTGCGATGAACACCCTGATACAGTTTTCTTATCTAGGCTTGAATAAAAATGTTAGCGCTCTGAATCATGGAACAGAACAGCTGCTTGGGTTAAAAATGGCTCTTAGTTGACTTTTCATGGTTTCTAACTTGTTTTGAACCTTTAAGGTGTACGTGTAAGTGTGTGTGTGCAGATGTGTGTGTGTGTGTGCGCACGCACACTCCTTTCCACCCAGGGGAATGTTTAAAGGTAATTTAGGGTTGTGCTACAGAGAGAAACAGAGGGTAAGGTAATTGGAGCATGTGTTTTTAAATGTGTATGAATTGTGTGCATTGAAAAACATTTGAATGGGGGGGTTACCCTCAGCTTGTCTCTGATGTGGGTGTTCAACAGCACATAGTAGATTTAGGTAATTATATATGACAGACAAACACACATCAACACCTACACAGAGTATCAAGTCATCACTGCTGTCAGTTTTTTTCTCTCTCCCTGCTTCAGCCCCTTTGATTTTTTTCTCCCTCACTAATCTGATTATTTTCTTTTTCTCCCATCATCCCTACTTCTTCTCACCAGTCTCCCGGTGCTGTTTGTGTGTTTATTTACTAAGCTGGGTAACCTTATGCCCTGATGGCTTGTAGGCCACCTTCTTTATGAGGTTACCATGGTAGCTGCCACAGTCAGAACAGCCAGCACCCGAACACATCATTATGCGATCCTATTCCTCCTCCGTGTTTGCCTGTCCATCCCTCTTTCTTCCCTGTTATTGTTTTTCTGCTCCTCTGCCTCCACATTTCTTGTCATCTCTTGCCATTCCTGCAGCTTTCACTCTTTCTCTCTACTTTTTCCTTTCTTTCTTGCCTCTCTGTTCATTTTTGTTTTTGTTTTTCTACTCAGTGTCCTTCTTTCACCTGCAGTCAAGCGGTCACACTGACCGCCGCTTCTCATCCTGCCCTGTGATTGGCTGTTGTGTTATTTTGGGAGCAGTGAATAACAGTTGTTGCTGTGTGGAGGGCAGAGCAATCCAATGAGAGGTGCTGATTTGTGCACAGCAGGAGGGGGTGGAGGGCGGGGCATGATGGGGTAGGATGTGGGTCGGGGGGGGGGGGGGGGGGGTGTCTTTTTGCAC
>JBBPCS010000375.1:3537103-3549611 GCA_037974645.1 Hollardia meadi
GTGTGTGTGTGTGTGTGTGTGTGTGTGTGTGTGTGTGTGTGTGTGTGTGTGTGTGTGTGCGTGTGCGTGTGTGCGTGCGTGTGATCCTCTGTAAGAATGAAAAACTCACTGGACATTGGAGTTATCTGCGCTGATGTCACTTTGACTGTGCTGGTGGTTTATGCTAAGGTCTTTGTGTCCTCCAAAGAGAAATAAGATGATGGTAAATATGACACACTTTCACAACACACACCTAACTATAGCAGCAGACTCACTTTAAATGTCCCATCTTCCTGTTTACACAAACACCCAGCTCTCTAATGACTCACTTGGCTGCGTTTCAGCCTTTATGCAAATGGTGCTTTGATCAAGCTAAAAAAACAAACAAACATTGCATGATTTTTACATAGCAGATAACCCCACAGATAGCAGGGTAAAGATTTGGTTTTAACAATATTAATTCTAATGTGATGATATTTACGGCATAAATGAGTCACCAAAAACCTTGCAAGGACTGCACAATGCTATGCGTTTCTACTGCCTATGAATATGTTCCTTTAAAGAATCAGCTGAAGATAAACAATGATAAAAATAAATAAATTATGTGCTTGTATGAAACAATCACCAACTTATCTGACATAAAATAAAATCAAGATGTTTGTAGTGTCTCTCGTCTGTTGTATCAACACGCTGCCATCGAGAGAACACGTGGAGGAAATACAGCATGACAAATGGGTCGCACTTTTTGTGTGGTATATATACAATAACTTACTGTCAGGCGACAGAAATGTAACAATATTGTGACGACAATGACAAGCTTTCAGGTGAAGTCGGGTGAAAAGCAGTCATTCTTTAAAGGAAAGTTTGAAGTGTGCTGCTTTTCTTACCCATGTCTGGCATTGAGAGCGTCCTGTTGTGTCCCCTGCAGAGGAAGACATTGACAAGACAAGGCATTGATCTTTAGAAAGAATATAACACTTTGCACAAAATGACTAATCAGAGATCTGCGCGTGTGATCTCTGTGTCAATAGGTACTACAAATTTAAAGCTGAACAATTCAGCCACACAGATTCAGGCTAGCATGGACTTACACTGAAGCCAGTGGATCCTCGGTTTCGGGGGGAGGGGAGAGAGGCTCCTCATCATCACCGGTCCACTCTTCACTGTCATCTGTGACTGAACATCAACATCAAACTGCTGCAGAATAAGTCGAATATATACTTTTATTACGAATATGAACGGGAAGATACTTACAACTTTCTGCTGATAGTGGATAGTGGTTTGGGGCCCTGAGAAAAAGAGACAAAAACAGCTATAAGCCATCCTTTTAACTTAACGGTGTAATTAATAATGAGTGAGGAGTTTCATGCGCATGCACACCTGCTCCCAGTGCTGGTCACGTCCGCCTCGACTGCACTGCTGATGCTCTTTTGGGTGTTTGCAGCCTTCTTTCCCAGCTCTAACATCTCCTTGATGTCCAGCTCCACATGATCCACTGCAACATACCCATCTGGAACAAACTCACAGAGTCAGCCGTGCCATCCACAATCAATGACTACAGCACATCAAGTTCCACTTCCCACAATATATAGGCCTACAGCTGGCTCTGTATAATATAGATGCAAAAATAATTTAGTTTTTATCACACTAAAGCTGCAATGCTGTGTGTTATCTTTAAAGGAACAGTTCACCTAAAAATCTAAATTCATTATTATCACATCATTATCTGTTTACCCTCATCCCGATTTCCGGAGGTTCACAGCAAAGCAACATTCTCCTAAAACACTGAAGAAGCTGGGAACTCGTTTTAGAACAAAAACAACCAGGAAAAAACATAAAATGGCTTCATACAGCTTGCCTGATGTAATTCAAGCCTCCTGAAGCCCCAAGATCCCAAATTGATATGAAAAGTTATTTATATATATATATAACGTTACGTTATTTACACCCTTTTTTAAAGCCACTGTAGCCGCTAAGCTAAAAGCATTCGCGTTCACCCCGTCTGAAGTGGATTTTGGGTTTTTTTTAAAAAGTGTGTACAAATGTCTTTTCAAATCACTTTGGGACCTTGAGGCTTCCGGAGACTTGGATTACGCTGAATGAGCTGTATGGAGATACTTTATGTTTTTTTTTTCAGGTTGTTTATTACGTTTTAAAACATCTTCCTTCCTTCTTTAGGTATCATTGTACTCATAAACTCACAGTTGTTGCTGCTGTCCCTGGCCAGCCATTTCCCTTTGGGGCAGTTGGTTGTTCGGATGATGCTGATGTTGTCACCGCTGTTGACGGGCAGATCGTTCTTACGTCCCTTGGTTGTGACAGTTACTTTTGCCTCATACATGGCATCCTCCTGTCCTGTGATCTGACAAATGCAGTGACCGGTTAATACCACACATTGACATATATTTACACACACAAAAACAGTACTCACATATGCACACTGCTTGCTATAGAGAGTGTGATAGATACTGTACAACATAAACCTGTCATAGCAGGAAAAACATTCATGGCTGCTGGTATTTGGGTGTGCTGGCTCACTGGGACACTTAATGGAACTGAACCATCGTTAATGTTACCAATTAGACCTGCGCTTTTCCTGCTATGAAAAGTCAAAATATCTGCTGTGATAAAGGCCTCTTCTGAGCGGCTTCACACTTAATGACAATGCTCAATATTCACTCTAATTTTAACTCCAACTCCTGAGGGGCATACCTGGTTCTTTAGCTCCTAAATGCCCCACTGTGTTCACCAGCTAGTTACTAGCTGTCTGCACTTTGGTGCTCAGCAGGTAGTTTTCATGGAGGTTTAAGAGCTTTTGCTGCTGCCAACAATGGCGCTATGGGAGCCGTGAGAGTGAGCCAAAAGAGTCAAGTCGCAGGCCGTAAAACCAAAACAAGGTAAAAGATGATAAAATGCTTCGTAGAGCTGAATGTAACTACAGAGTTGGGCGATAATTCTTTGTGGGTTAATCACTAAGAGCGAGCTTGTTTACATAGTAGTCATGTGACATCGAAATATTGATTGCAGCTGCTTTAAATATGCTTGATTGTGCTTTATCATCTGCCTTCATCAATGTTAACATTCATGTTAAATGTTGATTGGAGGAATTTGACAACTACAAAATGTCTCATTCCTTCAGTTTGGACAGAGCCTTTGGTCTCGATAAATGGTTTTTAAACGTAGGCAGGACCCAATGGATCCTGGAGAAAGTGATGTTTTTCTGTAATAATATGCTGCAGAAGAAAAGAATATCATCGACAAAGGAACAATGTTTACACAGATTTCTTTTGAGCCTGCATTTGTTGCTCAGCACAACTCTTCTACTGTGAGGAATGAATCCAGACAGGTTTGTATGCCAAGACATATACCCCACCCTCCCCCGCTCCTCGTTCACCTTTCATACCTCCCTCCTCTGTCAAAATAACACCACTCACCTTGAATTTCTTCTTCATCTCATTCTCCTTCTTTTCCCTCTCTTTCTGCTCCTTCTTTTCCCTTTCTTGTTTCTCCTTTAGCTCCCTCTTCTCCTTTTCCAGGCGCTGCTTCTCTTTCTTTTTCAGCTCTTTGTCATCCGGCCCTTCCGCCGCGGCTTTCTTGTCGTTCCTGCAGAAGAGAGAATGGGGAATATCGTTTTGTTTAAAGGGACTCCTTGCTGAGTGTTTAAATGGCAGAGGAGATTAGGAGGGAAACAAAGGCAGACCAAATTCTCTCATCACTAACAGTGTCTGAGATGAATAAAGAACTGGGTCAAAAAACAAGGCCTTACTTGCCAAACCTGCCCATCTTGCTTTTCTCTTCATTCTGTGAATACCAACAAAGAGTTAAGGCTTGATTCGTTTTGCACTAAAACATGACAATCTCACTGACCGATGAGCACCGCTTGTCATAAAGATAAATGTGTTTTTAATTTAAAAAGTGACTCTGTTCTAACAAATCTACTTACTGGTTCCTGCGGTGTCTCAGCATACGGATCTGTGGAAAACAGTTATGTAAAAGATGCAAAACTGTTGTCGTCAACTTAGAATACAAGGGATGTGCACAGCATTATAGTATTCAGTTCTGAGACGATCGTGACGATAGAGTCACACCAGATAACATTATTCCTTGATGCCTCTGAGAGCGAACGATGAGATCTATGGAGTATGTAATACTGGCATGTATCATAATTTGATGGAATAATTTTGTGGAATTGTGGCATGAGTTTTAGTCATTTCAATTCATTGTTGAATGATAATACTAAATCCAATTTACCTTTAAAGGATATGTGAAATATCTTTAGGGAATCCAACTTTAGAGTTTAGTTTAATGTGACTCTTGGTGCTATCATTCAGCCAAATACAGTGAATATGATGATTTAGCTATCTGTAAAAATGTTTTGATAATAGGACTGATGTGCTTCTGGTGTTCAAGAAGTCTCATTGCTAATGTGTTGACCTAAAAGAGTCCTTACTCTTTGGTGGTCCTTTGCGTTTCTTGCCACCGTCAGTCTTTCCTTTCTTTTTGGCCGTGGAGATGTCCTCATACATATTTTCTGTGCTCTCATACACACCATTGTAGACCCGAGTTTGGAGCCTGAGTGAGACAGACGGAAGGACAAACAGGGATCAAAACCTAAAAATGTTTGGGTAGGAGCGCTTCCTGGACTCAAAATTGCATTTGTTTGAGGTGCTCTTTGGATAGGGATACATGTAGATGCAAAAAATACAAAAAAACTCCAAGGC
This sequence comes from Hollardia meadi, assembly GCA_037974645.1. Lineage (NCBI taxonomy): Eukaryota > Metazoa > Chordata > Actinopteri > Tetraodontiformes > Triacanthodidae > Hollardia > Hollardia meadi. Next base: position 3,541,804 of record JBBPCS010000375.1, read on the forward strand.
ACTCTCTTTAAATCAATTAAAATGCCTTTATTGTAATGGCATGGTCATATTGGACTTAAAAACGGACTTCGACGCGTTTCGGCATCAAGCCTTCGTCAGGAAGTCAAAACCTAGTTCTCAAGAGACTAATGAGTATTTCAAAGCAAAGAGGGTCGAGTTATACATGTGTCTTACCCCGCCTGTGGAGGAGATTCCTGAGAGATAGGCAAGGAGGAGTCTGGTAATGGAGTATTTTGGTCTCCAAACGCTGGAGCTGCTGGAGTAATTATCCCGTTACTGTAAAACTCTGGCACGTTCTGTCCATCTGGAGTATCTGGACCTGCGTACTCCCCACTCCCCCAGTCGGACACCTGCAGCTCTGGAGAATGAGCATCTGAACCCACATCTTCAATCTCTGGGACATCCATGATGCCAGTCTCTGAGAATTGAAGATGAGGATGGATCGCTGGAGATGAGAGGAAACACAATGTGAAAACAATATTATGGGGGGATGTTTCAGTTTGGTTTCACAAAGGTTAAGTGTAACACTGATGGCCACACCATTATCTTCCAGAGGAGAAGGTATGAATTCACTCAGGTTGAAAGAGGGAGGTCTCTCTGGCTTTTCTGGAGCAGGACCCAGAGACCCAGGGTCTGCGAGGACCTTCCTGAGTGGAGGAGGTGGAACCACCAACAGCTCTGGGACAGTATCGGACCCCTCCTCAGCGATACCTTCCAACACTGGAGAGGCTTGCCCTGAAAAGAATTACATCATGGTAATACATGAGTGTATCAAGATTAGAATCTTAATGTCAGAGACATTTTCTGGTTTCACAAAATCTAATAGATGCTTTCATTGTAGAAGCAATCAAGACTCACACACATCGTAGTAAAAGCAGTAGAACGCTAAAACCTCCAGCTGAAACACCTGAAGGAAGTTTCCAAACACAGACAGGAAGAGAAGGCGAGAGCAGGCTGTGTGGAAGAATTTGATTTGTGATCATAATAAACCAGGATGTTGTGATATAACTGCAGAGCCGAGATAATTCAATTACGAGTGAAAAATTTGCCCAGTTTAACAAAGAAACGTACAGCAGTATTTTAGGACACTTCTTTTAATTTAATCTTGTAAAGCATTCCGTTTGAGAGCGGTGCAGTACAAAGAAATTATTCTTTTCTTCCTTACAATGCAAAATATACTGTATCTTTTCCAAATTGTATTCAAATTGAGCTTTCCTTAAAATGGTTTCAGTTTGCACAACAGGTAGTTTTACAAATAAGAGGGCAATACGGTGTCAAAACTGCCTCTTCCTACTGAGTCATTAGAAACATACAGGTGTCTTACTTTACTATGTGATGGCAGATGATGGCAGATAGATGACACAAGGTTGAAACATGCATGAACACCTACTGCATGTGTACAGTTCATGAGCAGCACCCTCACTTCTCATCGTATGCACGGTCATTTTAAAGACTTTAAAGTGGTTGTCACTGCAGCTCTCACACTGATGGACACCCTCCTCTCTCTGTCATTGCTGACATACCTCTGCAGCTCTGCCCTGCCTCGGTCGTTTCTGGCACAAGAGGAATGGCAGGACTGTTCTCATTATGTATCTTTAAAGCAGCTTCTCCTAGCCGACACCCGAGGCAACCCTGTTGTATAAACCAGGCTACACATACTGCATTTTCTGTACAGCTGAAACCCCAGACTTATAAATGATGTTCTGCAGCTGCACAGTATGTACCTGATGCCCTGGTGGTGAGATATGCCGTTGTGTACAGCATGTTCAAGTACACAGTAAAAGAAAAAAGAAAAGACTTACGGTGGTCAAAGCCATTAACTGCTGGTCTCGGAAGGGCGCTCCCTGCCCGATCCTCATAATCAATGGGTGGGAGCTCTGGGAGAGAGAAGGTGGGGCTATGAGGAAGATCTTCAGATGGTGGGGTAATGGAGTTGGATGTAGTGGAGTTTATTTGCTGGCTGAAATCAGATGAAATTATAAGATGTTATTGATTTTCAATCATGGGTAATTAATAGTATAAGTCAACTTAAAACTCTAAAACAATGCTTTAAAACTATACGTAGGCTGTGTAACTGTTTCTGCATTGATAAAGTTGTGTGTTGTTTACCCGGTGTTCTTCCTGCGGGCCTTCTCCAGGGCACTGAAGATCCTCAGGTCACATGAAGGAATCCTTTTCCCTGTGCTCATGTCCTCCGCCCTCTCCAGAGCTGAGAGGGCTGAGATCGGACGCACAGCTTTAGGAGACGGCGGGATGGAAGGAGGATCCAGGATTGGAGGAGGGGGCATCTCCACTGCATCTATGAGTAAAGCCTCAGCTGCAAACTCAGACTCAGGAGGTGATGGAGAGGAAGTGGAGGCCAGTGAAGGAGGACCAGAGATGGCATGACTGGGTGGAGGGGTTGCGACAGTGCTAGGTGGGCTGGGAATGATTTCATTTTGGCTGGCAGGCCTAGAAACGGGCAGGGCAGGAGTTTCTATTTCAAGTGGGGTTTCACTCTCTGGGGTTGTGACTTTAGGAGCTGGGGTATCAGGAATAAAGGCTGGGGGTGGGGTAAAAGCAGGAGAGGCAGGGATAGTGGAAGGCGGGGGAATTTCCACTGCAGCACTGGAGTCAGGTAATGTGGGGATGTTTGGTAGAAGGGCCTTTGGTGTGGAGGTTTCAGGCCCTGGTGGTGCGCCACCAAAGTCAAATGGCACTGGGATAAGTGGAGCACGTCCGGCAACATCTGAGCTGGGGGTGTCTAGGATGGGATCAGCCGGGACCTCGACTGAATCTCTTTTTGTTGATTTCTTGAAACCCAGGAAGCCCTTCTTTGTTGTTGTTGGTTTGGGTGGAGGCGTGGCTGGCACCAGCTCTGCAGTGCTCTCCTTAGGTGCTGCAGGGAGCACCAATAGGAACTTATTGTCTTTACTGTTCTCTTTCTTGTGCTTCTGATCCAATGAATCCTCTTCAAGCTTCTCTTTGCTTCCCTTTAACTTGTCTTTACCCTTTTTCAGCTTCCCTTCACTCTTGTCTTTTTTAGAGTTAGTCATGAGGAGAGGCTTCTTGCTCTCCTTCTTCTCATCCTTGAAGACCACTCTGGGGGTCTTCCTTTCCAGGGTCTGGTTGATGGAGCTGAGCAGGGAGGGGCGTGCTCCTGCAGGGAGGTAGTGAGGGGGGCTCTGGGGAGGAGGAACAACCTTTGGTTTCTCTGGGAGAGCAGGTTTGATCCTGGGTTGCTTCAGGAGGAGTTCCTCATCCTGGAACTTGGCCATCAAGGCCTTAAAGTCCATTTTTTCTTCCTGATAGAAGGATCAAACAATGCAATATATTGTGTGTCATGTATTAAAGATAGTGTGATGCTAAAAATAAGAATTAAATCATGGGAATGTATCACCCTTCACAACACAATGATGGTTTGGTTTGGTTTTGATACCATTTGCATATCTATTGTCTTATAGAGAAACTAGACAGAAGTGATTTGTAGTGATCCACATAAATCAAGAGGGTTTCAACACACACACACACACACACACGATTGACACTCAGTTTTTAATTAATACAGTTGCTGGAGAATTCACTTTACATACACTAACTGGCAGTGGTGCCCCCCAGAAACTTTTCACTGAAAATCTTGGATGGGAAATTCAGGAATTCTATTGCTGTTGTACATAAACTGCTTGAAAATGTCAATATGAGAGTTAAGGAATCACATATTGATATACTTTGGTTTCTTAATTTACAGTTAATCTTACTAATTATGTGCATAGACGAGCACCGATTGTTTCCACAACAATTGTTTAATGTGTTCTGTATCTGTATCTGACGATTCCTTGTTCCTCAAATAGGCTAGTGGTCCTTTTGCACAAAACCTTTATTGTAAGGAACATTACATTTACTGGGAACAAGTCACTCAAGTTTAAAAACGCGGAGGTTCGGAGGGGGGTCAGTTGGGGTAGTTGAAGTCATTGTGATAGAAAGCAGACTTAGGCCCATAAACACAATATAAAATGTTTTAAAAAATGACAAATATTAGTCTATTTTTATAACATATCTTAATAAATGGCCACGTTGTGGAAGGATTTGAAGATAATTGAGGACAACGTACCTGATCCATTGTGTTGATCATCCACAGAAACGGCAAACCCCTGCTTAGTCAAGTGAGTCAACTCCAGCGAGTTTCGCTCTTCAGCTCCTCATTATGAATCCGATTTTTTTTTTTTTTTAAACAAACAAAAAAAACCAACAACACACCATTAACAAAAACTTCCAGCACTTTTCTCGACCTGTCCCAAATCAGTGCGTGCGTCTCCTCCGCTCAGCGTCCCATGCAGTCAGGAGAGGGCTTCAGCGGAGGAATGAGGTTGAGGAGGAGTACTCACAGTCACCTTAAAAAAACAACCAGTCTCGTCAAACGGGTCTGTCTCCGGTTAACGCAGTGACTCTCAACACCTCTTGGATTTTTTTTTTTTTTTATCCTTCAGGAATGTCGCCCGGCTGGCTGGCACGAATGTGAGTCACTGTCATGAAACCTAGAACTCCTTTTCTATTAAGTTTTATAAAGTAAGTCAAGCACCTGCTTTGAAACGCATTGCAGGCCTATATTCTCGGTGTTGTGACAAGATGTAGGTGATAAGCCTGCATATCATAAGATGCATGCATGACCTGTTGTCTGTAGCTTAAGTTGAATCCTGAAGGTAAACATAGAGGAAAAGGAAAACGCAGGAGGTCAGTCGACATTCCAGGTTTGTTACACAGAATACAAAAGTGTTTAAACAGGAATTTGTAATATGACATATACACACCACATGCTACAGGCACACCGCCTTCATAAGGCAGCTTTGAAGGATATTCTGTCTTATTGCCAGCCGGAGCTTGTACTGACAGGTGTGTCAGGGACTCGGTAGCTTAAAGATGGTTGCTTGTCATTGTATGTCTTACAGGACTGTTTCCGACCACATGGCACTGCACCTGTGAGAGGACTGCTGTACTGTTTATTTGGTTTAACAGAAACTTAGCTGGTCTGTGTAGAAATATATTGGTAGACTAAAAACATTTAACCTGGACATGATTAACATGGTTAAGTTCACCCTAGAAAAAGACACCTTTCCCTTGGTTGTACCCAGTTATGCAGATTGTTTCTATTTTATCTGCTAAAGTTTAAACTATACAGTGGAGGTACGGATGTTTTCTTTTTTTTAAAAAAAATAAATAATGTATCAGTTGTCTTGGACAATCCACAGATTTGTTGAGAGCTTTTGGAGTTTTCACAGAAAAATAGTTCTGACGGAGAGGATTGTGGATTATCCAGTAACTGGGACAGTGTTTTGTGTTTTTGGAAAAGACAGGCTGCTGTCAAATGTAATTTTTTCAATGCGAAAAGCAGCAAGAACAAAATTCAATTCACCTCCACAATATACATGTGGTGGCAAACCTCAAAGATGAGTACCTCAAACCCTCTTCAGATAAAACTGACAATAACTGCATCGTCAGAAAATGTGTGATTTAGGTGAACTAAGCCTTTAAAATAAGCACAGTTTCAGTTTATCCTGCTAAATATGTAATTAAAGTGTGTTGTTGGAATGTGTTTCCCCTTTCATACGGTGAGGGCAAGAGAGGCAAAATAACAAGGCAGAAGTCCTCGTTTTGCTGTCAGCTTGCATTAGCGGCAGCCTGTGTAGCAGAAAGTGACAGGCCATTAAAGGCATTTAAATTACAACAAAATACTGACACGCACACACAAAGCCAGATTACAACCAGGACACATAAATAGACATATCAGTCATTTAAGATGTGTTTATTTGTAACAGTAATACATGGTGGAATACGTAAATCAAGAGAACCAAAAATCATCTAAAAACCCACTGTAGAATGTCATATTCATAAAGATAAAAATAATGTGTCAATTTACATTAAGAAACTGTTAGCTGAGGTAAAGTTAAAATAGGTCTAGAAATGTTATGTACTCAAACAGCAATTCCCTTTTTATTCGACTTTGCTCATCTTCTAGTTGTCAGATTTTTAAGTTAATCAACATCATAGTCCAAAAGAGTTCTCAGAGAGTGATGTGGGGAGTCTGGCCATAAAATAGGGAGTCACTGGCATCACAGTTGATGTAGTTGTAGCAGAGGATGCTGCCGTCCACACACAGATGCTCAGACAGCAGCAGTTTGGCACCTGACCAACAGACAGACAGATGGGCAGAGCATCACTGTGTCTTAAAGACTATTCTGGGGTAACGGGATGAAGGAGAGGAGTGCTCTGGGCTGTACGGTGAGTGAGACTGTAAAAATAGTTTTGTGGTAAGTGCGCACAAAGGCATTGGGTAACACAAACTGCAGAAGCTAATTCGTTTGGGACGCAATTATGTGAGGTGGTGGGATCTGAAAGGACTAATAGGGGTGAGGTGTGCAGCTGGACACAGGGTTAGTAAGTGAGGTTAAGACAAAGACCTACAACATCCATGCACAAGAAGAAAACAATGTCAGAGGGCAACAAAACATGGCAGGGAAACAGGGAAAAGAAAACGCATGTTGGTATTGCTTGGGTTAACGATCAAGAGTTTGCATAACTGAAGCCTTCCTATTTTATGGCACAGAAGTCCGGTGGACGGTGGTTGTTATCATTATTTACAAAATGAGTTTGGCAAACCAACGATCAGATGCCTTAAAGCCATGTTGACTCTATAACTCCTATAGAGCTGACCCAAGCGGCTTGATTGACTTATAAAATAAAAATTCCATTTTTCAATTTGTTTCTTTTTTTTTTTTTTTTTTTAAATCAGTATTGTACAAAAGCTATAGAGAATGAACAGTTCGATCACAGAATCTGTTTTACTCGCAATGCTTCCCTCTCAGGGTCCATTTCTCTGGATGTCTGGTCCTCTGGCCTCTGTGTGAGTCTGTCTGCGAGGAGAGACGTTTGGCAATAACTGTGTATGCATGTTGGAGAGGGTGAGCGATGAGTGTGTGTGTATGTGTGTGTGGGGGGTGAGCGTATGTAGGCTGATTGCTGTGTGCACAGTGTGTGTCATTGGTGTGTGAGTAGCTCCCAGAGAGTCTGTTTCTGCATTGTGGTCCAGCAGACACTCACAAAGAATGGGGAGATATCGCCCGAACCAACTAACCAATCAGAAGCAGCAATCCCAGTAACGGGCCGTCCCTGATAGGCCCGTTAATAGTCTAGCGCCTCCTGTGGGATCTCCTCGCTACAGATGCAGATTCAGTCAGTTAAAAAGAAAGATGATCATTCAAATTCCAATGAGAGAGTGTGTGTGTATGCAGGTGGGTGTGTCAGAGACAGGGAGGCACTGCTTGATTCAGTCCCTCCTTGGCAGCACAGTCTCTGGGCCAGACACAGGAGGCAGAGGAAGGAGGGTGACAGCGAAGACAGAGGAGGGAGGGAAGGAGGGAGAGAGAGAGGGGAGGAGCAGGATGTGTCTATAAGGCTGGGTGTGAGTCGCCACAGGGAGAAGAGAGGAGAGGATAAGACAGTGCAGTGGAGGGAGAACTGCATCCGTCTTGGTGATTGATATCCCTCCTGCCTGGAGTGAATAACCAAGAGGGCTCTCTCTCCTCTCAGGAGGAGAGCAGACTGCAGAGAGGAGGAGGAGGAGGAGGAGCACAGGAGGAGGAGGAGGAGGTAAGAGGGAGTGTGGAGGCTCCTCCTGGGAGGTTGTTAGCCAGTGGAGAAGAAGGGCTTGGCCAGGCAGGGCGATGTTCCAGACACATGCATGCACACGCACACACACACGCACGCACGCACACACACATGCACGCACACACACACACACACACACACACACACACACACACACACACACACAC